>CAJNDS010002596.1:295000-348882 GCA_905221605.1 Symbiodinium natans | reverse complement strand
ACCCTGAACCCTGAACCCTGAACCCTGAACCCTGAACCCTGGACCCTGAACCCTGAACCCTGAACCCTGAACCCTGAACCCTAAACCCTAAACCCTAAACCCCCCAAAAGGCGTGCCAGGCACTTAAGCCAACTCCCCGTTTGAGGACCCTACTTGCAGATTCATGGGCACTCATCTATAAAGTACCCAAAAAGTAAGGTTATAGCCATAGTTACCCTACTTTCAACCCCAGCTATCAGACGTTTAGGGTTTAGGGTTTAGGGTTTAGGGTTTGGGGTTTAGGGTTTAGGGTGAGCTGTACTTGGGGCCTTGGGGACTCATGTTACGAGCATTTCCGCGTTGTTCCCGGGCTTGTGGTCCGGAGCCCCCTTGTGCGCCTCCGAGAGCCTCCACGCCCGAAACCCTAAACCCTCAACCCTGAACCCTGAACCCCAAACCCTAAACCCTAAACCCTAAACCCCAAACCCCAAACCCTAAACCTAAATCCAAAACCCTAAACCCTAAGCCCTAAACCCTAACCCTAAACCTTAAACCCCTACATCCTCCAGGTCTGCTCGCAAGGCACATGCGGAAACATCACCGCATGCGAGCCAGCCAGATGCCCAGAACCGGGTGTTCTGAAGAGGCTTAGCTTAGCAGCTGGGTAGGTACCTTTTGGGGTATGTTTAGGGTTTAGGGTTTAGGGTTTAGGGTTTAGGGTTTAGGGTTGAACCTTTAACCTTTAACCGTTTGGGGCATTTGCAATCCTACCACAAGTGGCACCCTGAACCCTAAAACCGTAAACCCCCAAACCCCTAAACCCCCTAAACCCCTAACCCCTAAACCCTAAGGGGTTTAGGCTAAAGTTTTGGGATTAGGGTTAACGTCTCCAGATGCCCTGTAGAATGCTAGGAGCCCTCAGCAGAAGTACCCTGAGTTGTTGCAACTCTTTGGAATTAGGGGAAAGTAGGGTCTAGGGTTCAGGGGATAGGGGTTCGGGCTTCTAAGCAGAACTACAGAACCCCCTACAGCCTCAAACGCAAACACACACCCCTAAACCCTAAATACGCGAAGAGCCCAAAAACCGGATGTTATGGGCCCCCCCCCCCCCCCCCCCCCCCCGCCCAAGCCCCAAGCACCCAAAACTATCTGCAGGGCAGCCGGCTTTTGGCCCGATCCCTCCCGAAGGCCCCAAGAACCGGATGGCCTGGGACCCCCCTTTCCCAGCACACCAAAAAATTTTCAGGGCGTTGGGGTGTTGGGCCGCTTTGGGCTGCTTGGTCCCCGTAGAGCCCCAAAACCGGATGCCCTTGACCCCCCCCATTTACTATCGTGAAATCAGCGCGCGCGCGCGTGCGCGCGAGTCATGATTATGTAGGGCTGGGCTGTGGCTACACTCAGGGCCAGCAAACTGTGGTTATAGTTAGCACCGCCGCCTTAAACCCTAAACGCTCAACCCTAAGCCCCAATCAGAACCCCACTCTCCCCCAGCAACAGAAGTTTCTGAGAGGCCGGTGACGAAGCCCGCGGAGGGTGCGCCCTCCCTGGACGTCTCACAGGGTTCGATTTGGTTTAGGCTTAGGGTTCAGGGTTCAGGGTTCAGGGTTCAGGGTTTAGGGTTTAGGGTTTAGGGTTTAGGGTTTGGGTTTAGGGTTTAGGGTTTAGGGTTTAGGGTTTAGGGTTTAGGGTTTAGGGTTTAGGGTTTAGGGTTTAGGGTTTAGGGTTTAGGGTTTAGGTTTAAGGGTTTAGGGTTTAGGGTTTAGGGTTTAGGGTTTAGGGTTTAGGGTTTAGGGTTTAGGGTTTAGGGTTTAGGGTTTAGGGTTTAGGGTTTAGGGTTTAGGGTTTAGGGTTTAGGGTTTAGGGTTTAGGGTAAGCCCTTGCTCCTTGGTCAAGCCAGGCTTCTGTCACCTTCTGCGGCCTCCTCGACGCAGACCACGTTTCAGCATCTCGCCCCAAACCTGGGACCGAAGCCCCAAACTTCGAGAAAAGCCCCTGAAAGCCTCAAAACCCCTAAAGCCCCTAAAATAAAGCCTAAACCCTAAACCCTAAACCCTAAACCCTAAACCCTAAACCTAAAAAGTCTAGAGCCCTACAGACCCTGCAAGTCCTACAGCTCTTAAAAAACTACAACACTAAAACCCATGAAAACGATAGATAACCTTAAAAAGCCCTAAAGCCCCTAAAATCCCTACAGCCCTGAAACCCCAAAAAAACCCTAGAGCCCTACACACACTGGAATCCCCAAAATCCCTCAAGCCATAAACCCCCAAACCCCTAAACCCCCAAAATCCTCAAAGCCCTAAAAACCCTGACAGCCCAAAACCCCGTTAAAAAAAACAAAAAAAAAACTCTAGAGCCCTAAACAGCCCCAAAACCCTAAAGCCCTACAAAACCCGGAAAACCCCAAAGCCCGTCCTAAACCCTAAAGCCCTAAAAGGCTCAACTTTGGGAGTCACTAACCTTTTAGCCCCAAACCCCGGGAGCAACCCCATCGTTAGGGTTTCGGGTTTAGGGTTTGGGGTTTAGGGTTTAGGGTTTTGGGTTTTCGGTTCTTTTTGGGTTTTGGGTTTCGGAGCTGTGCCTGTACGGTTTCTGGGGTACGAAGCAAAAGGAGACCCTGAACCCTAAACCCGGATCAGCCCCTGTCCTTAACTCTCAGGTTGGAACCATGGGCCCTTAGTATGGCCTCTTACCGACGCTTACCCTTTTTGTTTATGGGGATCCGAAGTATGAGCCCTTTCCAAGAAATAATCGCAGGTTTTGGGGCTCAGGATTTTTGGTTCAGTTAGGGTTTAGGATTCAGGGTTTAGGTTTCTTAAGGGTTTAGGGTTTAGGGTTTAGGGTGTATATAAGGGTTATGTAGCAAGGGGACCCAGATGAAGTTAAACCCTAATCCTCCATCCCCAAAAACCTTCGGATCAACACTGCAAACACTCTTCCCCCTTGTGTAGCCCCTGTTGGTCCTACGGCCCTATGAACCTTGTGATATTTTCACTCACTTGGAGGCTCATGGGCACTCAACAGTAGGAAACTACCTCGGTAAGGCCCTAGGCCCTAAACCCTAAACCCAAAACCATAAACCCTAAGCCCTAGACCCTAAACACTAAACCCTAAACCTTAAACCCTGAACCCTAAGCCCTCAACCCTAAACCCTAAACCCTAAACCCTTAACCCCAACCCTAAACCCTAAGGTTATCACCATAGCCACCCTACTTTCAAGTACCCATGAACCTCTGTGTCTTGGGTTCAAGCGGATCGAACCTGGGAAGATTCGTTCAGAGGGAGGGTAAGAGCCAACCTAGAGATTCCTAAGGCCCGTTCTGAATGAGAGTTCAGCCTGTCCGACAACCCAATCCGCAGACCCTTAACCCTTCAGACTAAACCCTAGACCCTGAACCCTAACCTCTGGTACCCCTAAACCCTGAACTTCCCTAAGCCCTAAACCCAAACCCCTTACCCCCTAAACCCGAAACCCTAAATCCTCGAGCTCCTCTTCTAGCAGGTTAGGCTCCCTTCCTCTTGGAAGCTACGCGCTGTGCTACTGTGCCCCTGGCGTGAACGGAACCGTCCGGCGCCAAGAGCAATGCGGGTTTATGGAGTTCGGGGTTTAGGGTTTAGGGCCTTTAGGGTTTAGGGTTTAGGGCTAGGGTTTAGGGCCAGGGTTTAGGGTGCCTTTGACGCCTCCCGGCATGCCCCCTAACAAAGAATTGGCGTTACGCATGACATCCCTTGTCTCGGGTTTTCAGAAGATCTTTACTTGGAGATTTATTAATTTATGGTTGCTGTTCAAAAGTGGGGTTATGAGTAGTTATAACCTTCCTTACGGTACTTATACCCTACTCAGATTATGGTTTCTGTTGATAAGTGGGGTTATGGAAACTTTCCTTGCGGTACATATACCCTGCTTCACCCTACTTCTATAAGTGCCCGTGAACCACCAAGTAGGAACATCGTCAAAGGCCGGCGTAGCTGCAGCAATGCGGGGCCCGTACCCAGTCAATCCCCAAAGCCCATGGTTTAGGAATCTGGCCCCTAAACCCTAAACCCTAAACCCTAAACCCGAGGAGGAGTAGGGAAGCTGTTTCACAATACGGACCGGACGGCATTATTGCTGCACGCCAGTGATTCCGGTTTAAAAAATATAAACCCAAACCCTAAACCCTAAACCGTAAACCCTAAACCCTAAACCCTAAACCCTAAACCCTAAACCCACCGGCAGCATGAGGAACGCCTACCCTGCACTTCAGCCGAACCCTAAACTCCTAAACCTTAGAAGTCCTAAGCCATGAACTGCTAAACCCTAGACCCTAAACCTTCAATTCCACCAGCGAGCCCAAACTGGCCTTCAAGATAACCTAAATCTCCCCTTCCACCAGTGAGCCCAAAACTGGCCTTCAAGATAACCTAAATCTCCCTGATAGGAGCGTCCCCCCCTGGGGGGGGGGGGGGGCTTAAAAGCCCCAAGCCCTTCCCCTGCACTCCAACCCCTTGAAACCCCAAAGCCAACCCTAAACCCTAAACCCTAAACCTTAAACCTTAAACCCTTTACCCTAAACCCTAAACCCTGAGCCCATGAAGAAACCCAAAGCCTGAGCCCAGCGCCGAACAAACCCTGCGGCCCTCACGTCCCCAACGCCGAAAAGGCTGAGATCCCATGCTCCGCCCCAGCTGCAGTCCCCTCAGACGGGTGTCAGCATGTCCTGAGAGAGTTTTGGGTGTAATTCGGTAAACCTCGGGGTTTGGGGTTTTGGGGTTTGGGGTGTGGGGCTTATAGGTTTTAGGGCTCGGTTTTCAGGGGTTATTTTGATCCGTCCTTACACCTAAACCCCTAACTTGGTAGCCCAGTAATGCCCTTTTGCCTTTTTGGTTGGGGTCTGGGCTTCGCTTATACAGCATTTAGGGTTTAGGGTTTAGGATTCAGGGTTTGGGGTTTAGGGTTTAGGGTTTAGGATTCAGGGTTTAGGGTTTAGGGTTTAACCAACAACATAAAGGACACCCTGATTGGAATATGATGACTGGGCTACCAAGCTAAATGGTCAGTTTTCCACTGATTCCAGGGCAGATGAGCAGATCTGAGTCTGGGCTTTGATGTTTCCGGTTTGGGGTTCAGGGTTTCAGGGCTTATCCCCTTATCCCCCTAAACCCTAAACACACCCGCAACTCCAAACCCTAAGCTCTGCACCCTACGCCTTAGACCCCAAGCCCTGGCGTGCCCCGGGAGATCTTGCTGGGGTTGGAGGTTGGGATTCGGGACAGGCGCTTCGCCCTTGGTTTAGGGTTTAGGGTTAGGGTTTAGGGTTTGGGGTTTGGGGTTTGGGGTTTAGGGGTTCCGGTTTAGGGTTCAGTTCGTGCGGCCCTGGAAGCCCCCTACCGGGTGTAGGGGTTCGGGCTTTAGGGTGTATGGGGGGGGGGGGGGGGGGGGCTCGGCGAGGCCACCCTAAACTCTAAGCCACGAATACTACCGCCCTGAGGCCGGAACACCCAATTCTGGGGGAGATCCAGCTTTAGGGCTTCTTTGGGGCTTACGACTGTAGGGCGTTAGACCCGAGCTCCATTGGGTTCTTACTTATTCTGAGGCCCCTGGCTACACCGACCCAGACTTGGCCCGTATTCCCCCCTTTTTAAGGGTTAGGGTTTAGGGTTTAGAGTTGAGGGTTTAGGGTTTAGAAGAAAGGCACCCTTTTTGTTCCGAGGTTCCTGAATTGGGAGTAGTTTATAAAGCCCCGATATTTTACGCTGGAGGGGGTTGTGCTTGAGGGTTAAGGTTGCCTTAGAAGCCCCTTCTTGAACCAAGCCCCTTTTTAATCCCCGGGTCTACTCTAAATCCTAAGCCCTAAGCCCTAAACCCTGAGCCCTAAACCCTGAACCCTAAACCCTAAGCCCTAAGCCCTAAACCCTAAACCCTAAGCCCTAAACCCTAAACCCTAAACCCCAAGCTACCTATTGTCTGCCAACTCAACTCGCCAGGATTTGGACATGGTCGCAGGGGAGCTGCGTGTGCGAGGGGCCGCTTGGATGTTACAGGTTTTACAGAGAGTGTTCAGCCACCGATAGAGGGCTTAGGGTTTAGGGTTTAGGGTTTAGGGTTTAGGGTTTAGGGTTTAGGGTTTAGGGTTTAGGGTTTAGGGTTTAGGGTTAGGTTTAGAGTTTAGGGCCTTGGGGTTTAGGGTTCAGGGTCGTTTTGGGCAGTCAGGGCGAACCTGGCGCCCAAGCAAACGCAAGCACGCCCGACTAAACCCCAAAAACCTAAAAGGTGCAGGGAGGACAACTCTTTGAGTGCGCGGAAAACTTCCCGTGCCCGTCTCAGTGCAGTTCCGGGAGTATGGGGAGTTGGGGGAGAGCTGAGCCGCCAGTCTTTTTAGGGTTGGAGGGTGTAAGGTTGAGGGTTTAGGGTTTAGGGTTAAAGAGAACGTGAAGCATGTAGTTTTTGTTGCAATATGGCTCTACAGGGAGTAAAGTCATCGGGTTGGGGGGGTGGCTTCCGGATTCCGGGCTTCTGCCAAAGACCAAAGCAGCCGCCTGGTTTGCTCTCAGTGGCTCCGAACATCTTCCCGGAGCCTCTGTAGAGGAGCTGAGGATTCGGGAACCCTTAAACCCTAAACCCCCAAACCCTAAGCGCCCTTAAAACCCTAAACCCCAAACCCTAAACCCCCAAACCCTAAACCCCTAAGCCCTTAAACCCCAAACCCCTAAGCCCCTTCAAGCCCTCGCCTGAGGAAGCTGATCGCAGCCGTCGAGCCCAGCACCCGCAGCCCCAAACAGCAAGATTCCAAGCCCTTTATAGCCCTAAACTTAAAAACCCCTCAACCCGAAAAGCCCGAAGCCTTCAACCACCCTAAATACACCCTGAACTCCCTGAAGGCCCGCAGAATCTCCCTAAACCTTAAACCTTACACCCTAAACCCTAAACCCTAAACCCTAAACCCCAACAAGAATCGGACCGCCTCTGGGATCGAACTTACAGGATCAGCTCGATCTGGGGTTTAGGGTTTAGGGTTTAGGGTTTAAAGGGGTTGGAAGGGTTGGAAGGGTTGTAGGGGTTGTTCAGACACGATGAGAAGCCTCAAACGCAGGTGCGGGATGGATGTTCTTGGCTTCGATCTCGCGACCTCCCATGCGATCCAGGCTTGCCCTTTTCGGAGGGGCCAGGACCAGGGGTGGTGGGGGACCCATGTTTAGGGTAGGGTTCAGGGTTCAGGGTTTAGGGTTTAGGGTTTGGGGTTTAGGGTTTGGGGTTTAGGTTTTAGGGTTTAGGCTTTAGGGTTTAGGGTTTAGGACCTTTAGGGTTATAACCCCCCCCCTCCCCTCCCTCCCCCCTGCCCCCTACCCTACCCTCGAGACCCCTCAACGTAGAACCTTCAGTTGCTCCGGTTTTTTGCAGGCCGTGGCCCTGAACGGCACGTGCGGCGTGTCACCGGGCATCTCGGAGGTGCATTTTTTTCCCTCCCAGAGGGCGCCGGGATTGGGCTTGGGGTTTGGGGTTTGGGGTTTAGGGTTTAGGGTTTTAGGGTTTAGGGTTGAGGGTTGAGGGTTTAGAGTTTATTAGGGTTTGGGGCTTTTGGGCTTTGGAGTCCTCTCGAAGGGTACTTTCATGGGCCCTTAATATCGTCCCTTACCCTTCAAGAAATCGCCAAAGTGGTGGACGGACCATCGCAACTCTCCTTTAAAGGATGCTGATGTACTGTAAGGGCGCTTAAATTTTATGGGGTATACAAGGGGTCTATAAGGGGCACTTTTTTGAGGGCCCATACCAAGGGGGGATGGGATCTTTCGATGCAAGTGTGTGGACATGCTCTCTCCAAGACTGGCCAAAGACCTCCTTACAGCACCGACATCAAACCTAATCCCCCACCCTCTTCTAGATGCAAGGCCGGTCGCAGACCTGTCACCCCCAAATACTCTCTCTCTCTCTCTCTCTGTCTCTCTCTCCTCTCAGACTCAGAAGGCTCTGTTTTCTAGATTCTCCCATGCATTTGCTGGTTTGCTTTCTGGCATTTTCTGTATCTACCACTTTGTTGTCTATAGTTAATTCGTTCGTTATCTGTTTCTGTCGTTCTTGTCATTTCGTTAGTTTTCGTTCTTCCTTTAGGGTGTGGACGGGATGCACACGCTCTCGCCAGCTCAGGGCGAGAGCGTAGCATTCTCACTACAAACCGTATACCCACAGTTGCTGGTCCGGCAGGGCTTTGGTAAGCTATACATTCGGGAGTTTAGGGTTTTAGGGTTTTAGGGTTTGGGGTTTAGGGTAAAGGGTCGGTAGGTCAGTAGGTCCTTGCGGATTAAGGGAAAACTTGTCGCGTGCAGATCAACGTCTTCAACCCCCGCGTTGTGGTCACCGGCGAGGTCGCCTGCAGGGGTACGTGACTAGATTGGGATTGAAGAGTTACGCCGCCCAGAATCTCAATACCATATCCGGTGACTTCTCAAAATGATGGTCCCTTTTTTGGGTACCCTAGATAAAGGGGCCGGCTTATAAGGGCCTTCTCATAAGGACCACAAAAGGGACCATTAGTTTAGAGAAGTGGCCGGGCTTGAGGTCGTGGCGTTTAAAGATGCTATGAGGTCTTGGGGCCGCATCCCTTAGGGTTTAGGGTTTAGGGTTTAGGGGTTAGGGTTTAGGGTTTAGGGTTTAGGGTTTAGGGTTTAGGGTTTAGGGCCCAATTCTTGGCCCTGAACCTGCAAACCCTACCGATCCGGAGCAACCCCTTGTTCCCTTCTTGAGGGTTTGGGTTCCCTTACAAGACCCTTTAGGGTTTAGGGTTTAGGGTTTAGGGTTTAGGGTTTAGGGTTTAGGTTTAAACCAAAAAAAGGGTGCCCTGTCTGTTCCCAGGTTACTCTTGGCCTAGCTAGCCCTGGTAAAGCCCGAGTTTTGTTTTGCCAAGGCTGGTTTGGGGTTCAGGGCCCCATACCCGAAACCCTAACCCCAAAATAGGGTTTAGGGTTTAGGGTTTAGGGTTTAGGGCTTAGGGCTTAGGGCTTAGGGCTTAGGGCTTAGGGCTTAGGGTTTATGTTCCTTCTCTGCAGCCTGGCTTTGCGGCCCCGTGGTTTCTGTACTTAGCACACGCTGCGATGGCTTTTCGCACGCCGCTGCTGCTGCTGGTCAGCCTTGGCCACACGCTTGCCACTTGCTTCGGCCAAGCCCCTACACCCTACAAAGCCACAGGATCCTAAAGGCCCAACCACCCTGAGCCCTAGCCCTAAACCCTAAACCCTAAACCCTAAACCCTAAACCCTAAACCCTAAACCCTAAACCCTAAACCCTAAACCCTAGACCCTAGACCCTAGACCCTAGACCCTCAACCCTAACTAAACCCTAAGCCCTAAACCCATCCTACAGGCCCCAAACCCTAAAACCCGCAAACCCTGAGGCCCTCACAGTTTAGCACCGATTTGTCAACCCCAAATGTCAAACTCCAAACACCCTAAACCCTAAACCCTAAACCCTAATCCCTAAACCCTAAACCCAGAGCTCTCAGTCCCGAAGCCCCTAAACCCTCAAGCCCCAGCAAACCCAAAGCCCTAGGCCCTAAACCCGCAGGCCTCAGGGGTCCAGCATTCAGGGTTCAGGGTCTAGGGTTTTGGGGTTTTAGTTTTTATAAAAACCCTCATTCAGGGTTCAGGGTTTTGGGGTTTTAGGTTTTAGGGTTTAGGGTTCAGGGTTCAGGGTTCAGGGTTCAGGGTTTTTTGGTTTAGGGTTCAGGGTTGAGGGCTTTAGAGTTTTTGGGCTTTAGGGTTAGAAATGCATGTACAGCACGAGATTGCTGACAGCCTTATCTCTAACCGCGGACTAGGTAGAAATTTAGAACTTTAGGGTTTTGGCTTAGGGTTTGAAGCCAAGCCCGGCAAGGCAACCTGGACAGACGCCAGCAAGCCGCTGACGCAGGAGGAGATCCGAACAGCCTTCGACGGACACTTCTGCTGGGGGGGGCCTGAGACAAAGAAACCCCTGGAGTTCATAGGGTGTTCATAGGGTTCATAGGGTTTAGGGTTTAGGGTTTAGGGCTAGGGGAACCCTAAAACCCCTAAACCTGAAGCCCCCCCCCCAAACCCTGAGGATTCAAACTCTACTTCGGCCGTCGCTACGCGGACGAGACAGAGGAGGCGCGGCGACTGGAGATCTTCAAGGAGACCCTGGAGACTGTGCGAGCCCTGCCTGCCTCGAAGGATTTGAGGGCTTTCAGGGTTATAAGGGTTTTTAGGGTTTTTAGGGTTTTTGGGGTTTTAGGGTTTTTAGGGTTTTAGGGTTTTTAGGGTTTTGGGGTTTTAGGGTTTCTAGGGTTTAGGGGAACCCTAAACCCTAAACCGGGCCATGGGCCCTCAGGGACCATGTGATTACCAACACCGGTCAGTGGTTCTTTCTGTTCGGCTCAGTGCGCTTACGATGTGTTTAAGGGTTTCGGGGCTACTAGGGTTTTAGGGGTTAGGGCCTCGGGTTCTGCGTAGCCTTTCGACACTGCCTTTTGCTGCTTTGGAGCGTTCCTTGTGTAGTCCCAATCGTTTGATACTCAAACCCTAAACCCTAAACCCTAAACCCTAAACCCTAAACCCTAAACCCTAAACCCCTAAACCCCTAAACCCCTAAACCCCTAAACCCTACAAGGTTCCATCCAGCATGCGCACACACCGGAACCCCGAAACTCCGAATTCTCGGACCTGGACCGGTGCAACTTCTCTTCCGAACTGGTTTAGGGTTCTTCCCTTTTTCAAGCCAGGATCCCCTGTAAATCTCACTGAACCATAACAGGTGCCCTTTTTCTCCTGGGTTGCCGGAAAACTTAGCAGTCTGCCCACACTATAGGCTATGAGTTGGGATGTCCCCTTGTGCTGGCCGTCCTTGATGGGATTATAATCGGGGTACTACAGTCCTTATGCAGGACTGGTAGTATAAGGTAGAAATAAAGGGAACATCCCAAGTTATGAGTATGATGATAAGTCTCTGTATATAGGATCCTTAGGCAAACTCGAACGGATGTTTAGGGCTTTGGAGGCTGTTTCAGAAGCCCCCACAGTAGGCCCTTATTCCCTTTTGAGGGGGGCTGAGGTAAAACCAACAAAGGGTCTCTGCCATTCCTTGGTTACTCTTCCGAACCCTAAACCCTAAACCCCAAACCCCAAACCCTAAACCCTAAACCCTAAGCCCTAAGCCCTAAACCCTAAACCTTAAACCCTAAACCCTAAACCCTTGCTTCCAGTTTTCGGAATTTCGCTGCCTCCCAAGGACAGCACAATGCCGACCAGCAGCGCAGCTGGGACATGGGTCTCAACCAGCCCCTGGCTAGCGTTTGCTTGGGGTCTTGGGGGTTTAGGGTTTAGGGTTTAGGGTTTAGGGTTTAGGGTTCAGGTTTCAGGGTTAGGGTTTAGGTTCAGGTCTCAGGGTTAGGGTTTAGGTTTAGGATTGAGGGTCTAGGGTTTAGGGTTGAGGGTTTCGAGTTTCGCTTCCTCTAAACCCCCGAAACCCCGCAACCCGAAACTTGGGAGATGCGGGTCCTGGACTGGTTTCAGAGCTTGGGTTTAGGGTTTAGGGTTTAGGGTTTAGGGTTTAGGGTTTAGGGTTTAGGGTTTAGGGTTTAGGGTTTAGGGTTTAGGGTTTAGGGTTTAGGGTTTAGGGTTTAGGGTTTAGGGTTTAGGGTTTAGGGTTTGGTTTCAGAGCTTGGGGCTGCAGGGGCATGACGACTGCCCCCTAAAATCCGCCGCCTCCCCGTGCCTCTGCCCCCCGAAAGCTCCGAACGCCCCCACCCACGCACACCCCTACAGGGTGGGGCCCCCTAGTTATAAGTAGAGTTATAAGGGCCCTAAATTGGGTTATAAGGACCCTAAGTTAGGTTGTAAGTCCCTTAACTACAGTTAGTATAGTAAGGGGGCCCCACCCTGTACACCCCACCCCCACCCCCGCCCCTAAAATAGCCAAACAGAAAGCTCACTCCCCCTCTGCCCCAGAAAGCAACAAGAAGTACAAAGTCTCCTGGAGCCTTCGAAGGAAATCCTCCAAGCCGTCAAAAACTCAAGCAAAAACCCCAAAACTACCGCACAACCCCTACTTGAAGGTTCGTGGGTAGGGTTATACGTACCCTAAGAAAGCTTAGAACCATAGTTCCCCTACTTCTAACCCTACTTACTACCCTCAAACCCGAAACCCTAAACCCTAAACCCTACTTGCAAGCACCCGTGAACCTCCAAGTAAGGTTCTCGGACATGAGTGACTCCGAGTTCACCGCCAAGGTCCTGATGGCGCCACAGAACCTTCGCAGCTAGGGCTTAGGGTTTAGGGTTTAGGGTTTAGGGTTTAGGGTTTAGGGCTTAGGGCTTAGGGCTTAGGGTTTAGGGTTTAGGGTTTAGGGTTTAGGGTTTAGGGCTTAGGGTTTAGGGTTTAGGGTTTAGGACTTCTTTTTGTTCCAGGGTGCGGGATCCTAAGGAACTGCTCGGCCACGTCTGCAGGCCTGTCTCCCATGGTGGCGCTTCGGGCTTAGGCTGTGGGATTGAGGCAGGGTTTAGGGTTTAGGGTTTAGGGTTTAGGGTTTAGGGTTTAGGGTTTAGGGTTTAGGGTTTAGGGTTTAGGGTTTAGGGTTTAGGGTGCGGGATCGAGGCGCCCCTAAACCCCTAAAAGGCCCTGGGTTCGTGGGCCATGGGTGCTTATAAGTAGGGTTATATAAGTACCCTAAACAAGGTTAGAACCATAGTTACCCAACTTATTCTCAGAGGTCAAGAAACCGTACAGGCCCTAAACAGAAGCGCAGCTCAGGCATTGCTCAAGGCACAGGTTCACCTGGGGGTGTACGAAAAAGGGGGCCCTTGTCAAGATAGACCCCCAAATAGAAGGATCCCCTTTCAACAAGGACCCCAAGAAGGTACCCAAATTTCGGAAACAACCGCCAAAACCCAGTCTGCCTCTTGAGACACCCCTTTCTTTTCCTGGGAGTTGCTCTAAGCCCAAAAACCCAGAAGATTGGCCCAGAACCCGCAACTTGTGAAATGTTACACCCCGCACGCTCCTACTCTCGAGTCTTAGGGTTTAGGGTTTAGGGTTTTTTAGGGTTTAGGGTTTAGGGTTTAGGGTTTAGGGTTTAGGGTTTAGGGTTTAGGGTTTAGGGTTTAGGGGTTCGGGCCTCAGGGCTTAGGGCGTCATAGGCTCCAAGCAGGGTTTCTAAACCCTGAAACCCTAAACCTGATCACCCTGAAACCACCCCAAAAGCCCTAAAACCGCCCTAAAGCCCCAAAAGCCTCGAACCCTAACCCCCAAAACCCTCAAACCCTCAAACCCTCAAACCCTCAAACCCTAAAACCCTAAAACCCTAAACCCTAAACCCTAAAACCATCAAACCGCCCCCAAACCCGCCAAAACGCCCGAGAGCCCGAAAGGACCTGCTGCAGTCAAGAATATCGAGTCGGGGGTCGACGGCAAGCGGCTCCCGCATGCCATTGCAGCTTGCTTGAGCACGACGGGGTTTAGGGTTTAGGGTTTAGGGTTTAGTGTTTAGGGTTTAGGGTTTAGGGTTTAGGGCTGGCTTGAACACGCCGGGGTTCAGGGGCCTAGGTGGTTTAGGTTTTTTTTGGGGGTTTGGGGTAAAGCTCTGAGCATGTTAGGGAGGTTGCGGGGTTTTGGCGCTTCTGGTGTGCGACTTTGTTCGTGCAGGCTGGCGGCTGGCTTTTCGGGGATTCTTTCAGGCGTCGGCTTGGACCTCTCCGGTTTCGGAAATTCGATTATTTGCTCAAGAAACTCCCCAAAAACGCAAGAGACTAATCCCTGTATTGCCCTTATATGGAAGAATGTGTTTTTTTCTTTTTGGGGGTTCTTAAGCAAGTAGTGTTTTTTTTGAATTTCCTGAGCCCGGTTGCAAGTCGCTCTCAGGACTGGCGCACCTATGGCGTCATCTCGGAGGTGAAGAACCAGGACATTGCTCGGGGCTTCGTCAGCCTAGGTTTAGGGCTGGGTAGGCCCATGGGGAGGTCTTCCGGAACTTTGCATTTCCCCGAAGACAGTCCTGAACCCTAAGCCCCAGCAATGATGGAAGCTTAAGCTATTTGCCCAGGGTACTGAACACCACAGAGCAGTGTGATTTGGGCCTTATGTAGGGTACGTCCAAGCCTTCTTTTACGTACCCATGAACCTTCCAGCAGTACCGCAGCCGTTTCCCAAAATATGGGTACTCCTTATACGTATACCCAAAATGTACGAAGATCTCTTTATTAAGTACCTCCCCCTCCCATGAGAAAGCAAGCAAAATGGGTACCCTAATTTGGGAAACCCCTCAAGTGAGCCCTTCACATGTGAAAGCACGTGCAATCCCATCCCAAACCTTTCGGAAAGGGTTCGAAGATGCAGGGACAAAGTCTGCATGAAACGGGGTTTCGACTATAAGAAGCCCGAAGCCCTACTTGGCGGTTCATGGGTACTTTGAAGTAGGGTTAGAAGAACCCCAAGAAAGGTTATTCCCAGAGTAGCCATACCTATCAAGTGCTTGATCGCAACTCTGAGCAGGGTCACTGCGGCAGTTGTTGGGCACTCAGTTGTTCAATCCTAAAAGCCCTGGGGCCCTAAACCCTCCAAAGCGCGAAAACTCCTAAGCTCTAAATGGTCAGTTCTCTAAATTATGGTTCCTTTTTGGGACCATCCTAAACCCTAAAAACCTAAACCCAAAATCGAAGGGGCCGCCTTATGAAAGGACCCCGAAAGGGATCACGTTTTAGGGAGTGACCACATGCCTCGGTCATTTGGAACTTTAGAGGGTTTAGGGTGTAGGGTTTAGGGTTTGGGCTTTAGGGTTTAGGGTAGCCCAAACCCTAAACCCTAAACCCTAAACCCCGAACCCCCCCTCCCTTAAGAACCCTAAAAGAACTGGGCCATAAGGCATCGCTGCGTGAGAGTTCCTCTGAATCCCTGGCGGCCTTCAACCCGAAGACCGCTTGAAAGTGTTTTAGGGTTTAGGGTTTGGGGTTTAGGGTTTAGGGTTTAGGGTTTAGGTTCGAGGGTTTAGGGTTTAGGGTTTAGGGTTTGAGGGTTTAGGGTTTAGGGTTGAGGGTTCAGGGCCCAAGTCTCAAACCGTAAGACCGTTGAAGGGCAAAGACCCTACGTAACCTTCATTCAACCTTTTGGGCGTAAGTAAATAGGGTTTAGGGTTTAGGGTTTAGGGCTTAGGGCTTAGGGTTTAGGGTTTGGGGTGTTAGCTGTAAAGCCACAAGGCCCACAACCCTACTTGGGCCTTGAAATCTGAAGCCCACAAGACCCTAAACCCTACCTAAACCCTAAACCCTAAACCCTAAACCCTAAACCCTAAACCCTAAACCCTAAACCCTAAACCCTAAACCCTAAACCCTAAACCCGAAACCTAAACCCTAAACCCTAAACCCCTAAACCCTAAACCCTAAACCCTAAACCCTAAACCCTAAACCCTAAACCCTAAACCCTAAACCCTAAACCCTAAACCCTAAACCCTAAACCCTAACCCTAAACCCTAAACCCTAAACCCTAAACCCTTACGTAACCCTAAACCCCAAACCCTAAACCCTAAACCCTTAGCCCATGAAGCCCCAAGGTTGGGCTTTCTCCACTGCTGGCTGCCTCGAGGCCTTGCAGGGTCTGAGCAGAACGGGAGCCTGCTGTAGGGGTCGGAGCAAGTACGAATAGTAACCCTAAACCCTAAACCCAAAACCCAAAACCCAAAACCCAAAACCCAAAACTCTATTCTAATTTTTAAGGCCCCTACAGTACTGCTTTTTTGGGTTGAAGGTTTAGGCCTTAGAGCGCAGGATTTCGAATTCACAGGGTCCAGCATGGAGGGTTTAGGTTTGGTGTTGTAGTTCACGGAGGTTTCAGAACCCTAAACCCTAAACCCTATACCCTAAACCCTAACCCCTAACCCCTAAACCCTAAACCTCAAACCCTAAACCCTAAACCCTAAGCCCTAAACCCTAAACCAGTTGGAGGAGTCCGGTGTTGAGGAGACGAGGCTTCAGATGGGTGTTGGGCCTCTGGGAAATCCTCAGAACCCTTTGCAAAACCCTAAGCTTTGGATCTTCCCCCTTATACGAACAGTCCTTACTAGGGATTCCAGTGGGGGGGTGCTCTAATCCCTGTGAAGGACTTTTTTATAAGGCAAGGGGGAACATCCCAACCCTGAGCCCTAAACCCTAAACCTTAAACCTGAAAAGCCCCTAGAGCTCTCAGCCGTATCATTAACATTGAACTCTGAAGTGGAACCCTAATCCGCCATATAGCCCTAAACCCTATCACGAAGACCCCAAACCCTAAACCCCAAACCCCAAACCCCAAACCCCAAACCCCAAACCCTAAACCCCAAACCCCAAACCCCAAACCCCAAACCCCAAGCCCCAAACCCCAAACCCTAAACCTCCAACACCCCTTGAGGCGCACTTGGCCATCAAGTTCCGAGACACCTGGCACGCACCGCGGCTGAGTGAGCAGCAGCTCGTGGACTGTGCGCAGGCCCGGTTTCTGTAGGGTTTAGGGTTTAGTGTTTAGGGTTTAGGGTTTGGGGTTTAGGGTTTGGGGTTTAGGGTTTAGGGTTTAGGGTTAGGGTGTGGGGCTTTTGAGGCTGCAGGCCTTAGGCAGTTGAGGTTGCAGAGCCGAAACCCTATACCCCAACCCTAAGCCCCCGAAATGCAAAACCTCCATAGAGCTTAGAGGGGCTTCGGGTTTGGGGGCATTTGAAGTTGGTTCATTCGGGTTGGGGGGCATTTGAAGTTGGTTCAGCGGCTGCAACAGGTCAACAGCAAGCAGCAACGTGGAGTTCAGAATTGTGAAGAGATTAGAAAGGGGTCGGAAGAAGTACAAATAGTTTTCACGTAGGGCCCCTTTAGAATTATAATATAATAGCCCCCCAAAACCCGGTGCTAATTCTTCAGGCCCCTATATTGGGGCGTGTACGGGTATACGGTTTGCTATAGCCTTCTGCGGCTCAGAGACCAATTCCTTTCCCCGAACATTGACAAGCAATAGCCCAGCCAAAAGCACTGAGAAATCCCGGTCGAGAATGTAGGTATGTTGCAAAGTGCTTTTGGAGTGGGACTTCACCTTGGAACCTCAACAAACGTCCTAAATTAGGATTTAGAGTGTAGGGGCTTAGGGTTTTGGACCCGAAGCTTTGTACATTCTAAACCCCAGTAGTCTTGCAATCGACCGCCAGGCGTTCAACAACCATGGCTGCAACCTGGCCCTTCCATGCCTGCCCTTTCTGGGAGTTCTGCGCTTTCTTCGTGTTATAGGGTCGTCAAGGGAGGGGGGTTCATGGGGGGCAGGTACCTGGGGAACCTTACGGAGGCTAAGGGAGTCTCAGGGAGCCTGAGGGAGTAGTGGGCAACATGAGGGAACCTTGGGTTACACACCCTTTTTTAACGCCGCCCCACCCTTAAGAACCTCATACTTGTGTTTGTCTGCAACCCTATAGTATAAGTCTTAAAATTCAGCGTATTCATGTGAATTCATCTAACCCAAGGGTGGATTTGAACAAGTTTGCTCTGATTCTGGGGAAGGAGGGGGCTGCTTTTTAGGAGTTTGACAGCTTCCCTGGCCGGCATTCCCTAAATCCGAAGCCCATCACCCTTTTCCTTGAACCCTGCGTCCTCGGAAGGCACACGCTGATGCGTAGTGCTACAAAACTTAGACAATGTTTGGAGTTTTGAGACCCTAAACCTTAAAACGCCCTACAAACCCTATGAACCCTATAAATCCTAAACCCTATCAACCCTATAAACCGTATAGCCCCTATAAACCCTATAAACCCTATAAACCCTCTAAACCCTCTAAACCCTCTAAACCCTAAACTTTTAACACCCTGTAAACCCTTTTAAGCCCTAAGCTTCACGCCTTCGACGCCCTGAAGCCCCCTGCTCGAAGGCAACGGTGGGCTGCCCGCGCAGGCTTTCGAGTACGTCAGGCCGGACGGATGCTCCTGGCGGGTCGATAGGCCTGTAGAGGCATGCTATAACAACCCCTAACACCCTGTTCTAATTATTAGGGCCCCTATATTGGCTAAATGTCATTGGCGAGTTCTTGTTGTCCTTTGGAACCCAACCAACCCTACAGCTAGGGACAGGGAGCACATGAACCCTGCCATTGGGGGCGTAGACCACAATCTCTATCAACCACAGTCGATAAACCACATTTTTAGGTCCCTTTGAAGGGCTGTTTCCTGAAGGTGCCAGCTTTACATCTGGTCAGGGGTTCAGGGTTTCAGGGTTTAGGGTCTCAGGGTTTCAGGGTCTAGGGTTTCAGGGTTAGGGTCTCAGGGTTTCAGGGTTTCGGCTATTTAGGGTTTTAGGGTCCCCCTCATGCTTGGCGCCAAAGTCTAGAAGCCCTTGTGTCTCGCAGCTTACCCGAAGTCATGAAACGCGCTTCCTAAACGGGAGTTCACTCTAATTGCAATCAACAAGAACGTCTCTCCCTCAATCCTAAACCCTAAGCTCTACACCCTAAACCCTAAACCCTAAACCCTAAACCCTAAACCCTAAACCCTAAACCCTATGCAGGAGTTCCGGCGGGCTCTCCACGGAGTTCCACTACCCCTACTTCGCAGAGACGCGGAAATGCTCCTTCGAGGTCGGGCCGATGTGGGTATAGGGCTTAGGGTTTAGGGTTTAGGGTTTGGGGTTTGGGGTTTGGGGTTCGGGGTTTAGGTAGTTCACCTAGGGATACCATACGCAACTACAAAGAGATGGCAAGCTTCATCTCAAGGCTTCGAGGCTGCGCATGTCTCACGGAATTTTGTCTTTCAGACTCTGCCACAGCCTATGATATTCCGAAACCCCAAGCCCCAATTTAGGGTCTTTAGGGTTTAGGGTTTAGGGTTTAGGGTTTAGGGTTTAGGGTTTAGGGTTTAGGGTTTAGGGCCAAACCCAACATCCCCCACCCCTCCCACACACACACACACAGCCTCTGAAGCCTCCATTACAGGGTTCTTAAGGGAGGGTTTAGGGTTTAGGGTTTAGGGTTTATGATTTTGGGTTTGGGGCTTAGGGTTGGGGCTTAGGGTTCAGTCTTTAGGGTTTAGGGGGGGGGGGGGGTTTCAAGGGGGTATGAAATCCAAGGTTCCCTAATACTCCCCACTACTCCCTAAGGCTCCCTAAGCTTCCCTAAGAACGTTCCCTAGGTACCTACCCCCCCCCCCATGCCTCCCTTAAACAACCCTATGGCTCTACCCCCTCTTCATGAAACACAAGCTGAAATGCAGGGTAACAACTTCACCGAAGGCACACACTTCGCACCTTGGCGAGAAGTATGGGATCCTCTACAACCCCCACCTAACCCCCTTCCCCCCTCCCCGCAAACCCTATAAACACCAAACCACCCACAAAAAGACAAAGCCGAAGGTCCAACCAAAGGTCTAGGGCTCAAAGGTTCAGTGTTCTCCTACCCAAAACAAAGAAGGCCCAAATGACCTTAAGTTGCCAGCGCAATGGCGCCCTTTTGCGCTTTGTTTGGTTCCAGGTTCCTTTTTTAAAGTAACCAACAGCAAAAGGAGTAGCATTGTATTGTAATATGGCTACTGGAGTACAAAATTCTACTGAGTTTTGGGGGAATGTGAGGGGCAGGGTTGAGGTGCTTCAGGTGGGTTGACATTTAGAAGCCTGTGCTCCCTTGATCAAATTTTAAACCCGAATCAAAGCGCTAAACCCCCAAAATTCTCAACCCTTCAGACTCTATAACCCTAAACGCTAAACCCTCAACCCTAAACCCTAAACCCCAAACCCCAAACCCTAAACCCTAAACCCTAAACCCTAAACCCGCGCTCGCCAAGGAGCCTCGCTCGGCAGGGATTGGAGTCAAGGTGCCAGGCCAGGATTTGGGGGACCCAGGAGGCAAATCCAAGGCCTCTTTTCGGGTTTTGGGGTTTAGGGTTTAGGGTTCAGGGTTCAGGGTTCAGGGTTCAGGGTTTAGGGTTTAGGGTTTAGGGTTTGGGGTTTAGGGTTTAGGGTTTAGGGTTTAGGGTTTAGGGTTTAGGGTTTAGGAAAGCCCCTCAGGACCCGGAGCGGCCCTTTTTGGCTTTTTTTGGGTTGGGGTTCCCTTACAATCGCCTTGAAACCACAAGGGCACCCTTTTTATGCCTAGGTTACTCCTGGGTCTAGCCAGAAGCTCTACGAAAAATATTGCCCTGAAAGACCCTGAAGACCTTGTAATGACACCCTGAAAGCCCTGTAAGCCAAAAACCTTACGAACACTCTTGATTAAGAAGCCCTATGACTCGTATTGCGACTTGAGGGTTTGGAGGGATTGAGGGTTTAGCCTCTCAGGGTTTGGGATTTTAGGGGTCAGCCAAGACCCAGCGGTACCCGATTTGTTCTTGTTGTGGTTGGGTTCCCTTTAAGCCCCACGAAGCAAAGCAAGGTTTTGACTTCCCCAGGGCTTAGGTGTAGGGTTCAGGGTTCAGCCATCGACCTTTACCCTAACAGCTTCCGGAGGCTGAGACTCTACGCCCCGGTTTACAGGAGGTTGCCCTAGACCCTAAACCGTAAGGAGCAGGCCTTAGATTTGACTAGGCTTGTTCTTGGTAGCCCAGTGGTATGTTTTTGTTCTTTTTGTGGTTCTAGGTCCAGATTCTAGGTTCCCGCATGACGTAACCAATGCCAAAGAGGGTACCCTCATTGCAATATTGGTTACTGGGCTACCAGGCATTTAAGGTGCCCTAAACCGAGCTCGTTCGGCCGAAGAGTGTTGCGGAAGAGGCGGGTCAGTCAACCTCACAGCCGGCGACGAGGCAGCGCTGAAGCGGACGCTGGCATTGGTGCCTTGGTGCGGGTTGCTTCATGGTTAGGGTTTCGTCTTCGGGGCTTCAGGCTGTGTAGGCTTCGTCACAGGGTCTAGGTTGGGCCCGAAAAGAACAGAGGTCGGACACGCACCTCCAGGCCAAAACTTGGTCCAGTCTCCCAGGGAGCTACGTTCCAGGCTAGGTCCCCAGTTTCTTTTCGCGACCCTAAACCCTAAACCCTATAAACCCTAAACCCTAAACCCTAATTACGCCCTAAACCCTGAATCTTAACCCCTAACCCCCCCCCCCCAATTGACAGGCGTTCCGCTCTAAGGGGGCTTCTGCTAATACCAGTTCAGGGTTTGAGGTTTAAAGGTGTCGGATTTGGGGTCTATACCGTTTAGGGTTAGGGCCCAGGGTTTAGGGTTTGGGGTTTAGGGTTCAGTGTGTTGCCTGATGAAGACAGGAATGATAAGACACCGACCCGAAGCAGCTCCCAACCAAACATTCGACACACGCCCGAGCCCAAAGCTGCAAGGCCGCCAGACGACCCTACAACCTAAAGCCCAAGCCCTAAACCCTAACCCCCAGAAGCCCCCACACCCTGTGAACCATACGCCGGCGAGCTCAGAGCTCAGCCAAGATGATCCCTTTACCCTTTGCCCTGAACCCTAAACCCTAACCCTCAACCCTAGCCCCTGAAAGAACCCTAACCCTAGCACCCTACTAACACCCCAGCACTCTTTGCCCCTGAAACCCTTTATCTAAGCCCTAAACCCTAAACCCTAAACCCTAAACCCTAAACCCTAAACCCTAAACCCTAAACCCTAAACCCTAACCCCTCACCTGAAGCCGCACACAAAGGTCGGACCCGTCAGCGTGGCTTTCCAGGTGGCTGCAGACTTCCGGCACTACAGTGGAGGCTGGGCCTTGGGCTTAGGGTTTAGGGTTTGGGGTTTAGGGTTTGGGGTTAGGGTCTAGGGTCTAGGGTGAGGAACGTAGGGGTTCAGGGTTTCAGGCTTCACGGGCTAAGGCGTTAGGGTTTCAAGGTTAAGGGTTTACATTCGCCTTCTTTTGCATGACATGAATATGTATGTGTATCTAAATATTTTGAATGAATAGTAATACCTATACCTTGACAGTATTACATGGAGTATATATATATATGTACAAGTAAATTGGGGAGATTGTTGAGCAAAACTTATTTGGGCACAGGAAAAACCTTGCATGGACTCCCAAACCATACAGGGTGGGGCCCCCTAGTTATAAGTAGAGTTATAAGGGCCCTAAATTGGGTTATAAGGACCCTAAGTTAGGTTATAAGTCCCTTAACTACAGTTAGTATAGTAAGGGGGCCCCACCCTGTAGAGGCATCAACCCTCATCTGCTGGAGGTGTCTACTCTTCCAAGGTCTGCGCGGCGCTCAGAGACTGGCAAGCTGAAGCCCCGGAACCCCGAAACCCTGAACCCACCAACCATTCCATGCAATGTTTGTTGTGCTCGGAGATTGAAGATGCTTTTCCACCCCTCAACCCCTCAACCCTAAAAGCCAAAAAAACCCAAAACCCTAACCCCCACAAACATTTAAACCCAAAAACCCAAGACGCCTAAACCCTAAACCCCTCTGAACCCTGAACCCCCAACTCCCACCATCAACCGAGATCTAGGGTTTAGGGTTGAAACAGTCGTGTTTCGGGCTGGACAACGGGGGGTTTGCTGGCGCTAGCACGGCGCTAGCACCTCGCTAGCAAAATTTGCACGAACCTGGGTTTTCCAGAGGTTCGATGCCCCCCAACTCCCAAGCTTTCAACCCCAACCCTCAACCCGTCAACCTCAACCCAAGTCTCTTCCCCTCATATTGAGACATGTTGGCCCTGGGCGGGATTCAATACCAACTTTGGCTGCGTGACTGTTGAAACTCAACGTCAACCCTTACACGCCTGACAGAATACCTTCACGTTGTATTGTCGTGAAGAGGTGTGCTAGCACGTTTCCCAGGCAAACGTGGGTTTCAGATGCAAATACATCACTTTCCCATCTCCTATATATGGTAGGTTTTTTCATCTTGGACATGAGGGGGCCTTCAAGCACACGGATTCCACGACACATTGTGGATGAGTAGCATCTTGAGAAATGACCATATACACTACATACATCATATGGGCCCTTTCTTCGGATCCCTTTCAGCAAATGGTAAGGGGACATGGCCCATGGTTCCGACTCTTAGGGTAGCTAAGTCGCCCCACCCTTTAAATGTGGAACCATTAGATACTCCTGATATGGCCTAAACCCTACACGCTAAACCCTAAACCCTAAACCCGAGACCCTACAAGCACAAGGGCCCATACTTCAGAACCTTTTCAAGAAGGTATATAAGGGACCCTATACAAGGACCATGTAGCCCAACCCTAAACCCTTACATACTTCCCTTAGAATCAAGGCAAATCCGACGCTAAGGGACCATATCAAGGGCCATGTAGCCCTAAACCCTAAACCCTAAACCCTAAACCCTAAACCCTTAGATACTTCTCTTAGACAGAATCAAGGCAAGTCCGGCCCGGAAGATGTGAACCACGCGGTGCTGGCCATCGGCTACGGCGTGGATTCAAAGAGCGGAAAGCACTACTGGCAGCTTGGAATGAAGGGTTTAGGGTTTAGGGTTGGGGGTTTAGGGTTCAAGGGCACTAGGTTTAAGAGGATGATTTTAATGATTGTTTTTGAGAGGGTTGCGAAGGGGCATCCTATAGTGCTTGCGGTTTAGGGTCTGTTGTGGGCTATCGTGCGGCGCTACATCTCTGGGATACCCGCGGCTACCCCAAAGAAGGGCACCACCACATAACGAGCTCACCATACGGGCACATTCACCCTCTGAGTCGGTCTTCACATTGGCCCGAAGATCCACGCAATACAAAGCAACCCTAGACCCTAAACCCTAAACCCCAAACGTTTTGTCTTCGGAGAGGTTTCAGGCCTTCGGGCTTCAGGATGTTGGGCGCAAGACCCTAAACCCTAAACCCTCAACTCTAAAAGCCCTAAACCCTCAACTCTGAATCACAAGCCGGAAGACCCGAACAGCTTTCAACCCTGAACCCCTGAACATCCCCCCCCCCCCCCAACTCCGAAACCTGAGCCCTCAAACTGCCCTAAAACCCTAAAGCCCTAAAACCCTAAAACCCTAAAACCCTAAAACCCTAAAACCCCAAAACCCTAAAACCCTAAAGCCCTAAAGCCCTTAAGCCCTAAAGCTGCAGTTGAGGGATTGATTTTTGTTCGGTTTAGGGTCTGTGTTGTTTCGTCGGTTTAGGGTCTGGGGTTTAGGGTTTAGCGCTTAGGGCTTGTTTAAAGCTTAGTATTAGGTTTGATCTAGGGTTTAGGCTCAGGGCTTAGGGTTTATTAGGTTTCGGGCTCTTCAAGGGTTCGGGTGTTCAGCTCTCGTTGGTTAGTGCTTCGGCCCCGAACCCTGATATGAGCTTCGCGCACAAACAAGCCATGTCTTCTGCACATTTCTGGGGCAGGATACGTACTTTGGGGTTCCTGCGACAGGGCCAAGTTTAGGGTTCAGGGTTTAGAGTTTAGGGTTTAGGGTTTAGGGTTTAGGGTTTAGGTTTTAGCGTCCATCTACGAATGTCCTTATGTCCTTGCGGGAAGCCCTTAGCCCCCTCAACATGCCGCGCAGGCTCATCAAGAACTCCTGGGACTATGTTTGGGGCATCTGGGCAGTTGCTTAGAAGTACCCTTCAACTGACCCTCTAACCCCAGAACCCCAAACCCAAGACCCTACCCTGCGCCCGAAAAGCCTCAACCTGAAACCCGAAAACCCTGTCTTGGGCCAGCATAGGCGCACCCCCCCCCCCCTCCCCCCCCCCCCCCCCTCCCCGGGTTCATGGGGTTTTGGGTCCCCCCCCCACCCCTGTGGTTCATGGTCTGTGGTTCATGTGTAGAGTTCAGGATTTTTCACTCTGGTCCATTGGTGCATTGTGGGTTTAGAGTTAATCAGGGTTCAAGGTTTGGGGTACTGGTAGGTTTACGGTTTCCCCTCTCCCCCCTGTGGTTCGTGCTGAGTTTACGGTTCAGGGTTCGGGTTAAGCGGCTAAGGTTTCGGGTTTACCCTTTTGCCTCCTGTCGTTCATTGGTGGGTTTAGGTTTTAGGGCTTAGGATTCAGGGTGTGGGGTTTAGGCTGAGGTTTCTCTGTCCTCCCCGTGGTCCGTGGTGTTTTTAGGGAGGCAGGGTTTGGGGGGATACCATGGGGGGGGGGGGGGGGGAGGGTCGATTACGCGGAACGCGGGCGCATAGGGGCTTGTGGTTGTAGGGCTCAGGGGTTTTCGAGCTCCAGGGGCCCCGAATGAGGTCCTTGTGTTTCACATGGTGGGGGCTGGACTAGGGTTTCGGGTTTGAGGTGCCGCCCTCTTCTGGTACCCTGAGCTGATGCCGTTATCATTACTTGTCACAATTGTTGCTAGTCGTATTAGTGTTGGTTATGTAGTGTTAGGGTTAGTGTTTCGTACTGTTGTTATTGTTACTGTTCGTATTGGCAGTAGTGTGGTTGTTGTTGTCAGAGCTATTGTTACACTGCTTTGCTTATACTTGCACTTCATGTCTTGATGAGTTCTGCATGATGATTAGTATTGATCATTATTCATGTGATGTTATCACCAGATTCCTATATGTGTTAGTATTGTGCCTTACTTTGAATAGTTGCTTTTCTTGTTAAATCGTCTGTGGTGGTATTTGTTGATATTTGTTATGGTCAATTCCCAGATTTCTTAATGCCATTTATTCTCTCGTATTTTGCATGTGTAAATTTTGGGTTGTATTTGTTCATAATTGTTGAAGTCTTATTGCGTGTGAGGTAGGCTAGAAGAGGGGGTTTAGGGTTTCGGGTAGTGTCTAGTTAAAGGGATTAACGGAGAGACCCCGATGAGGGACCTTAGGGGTTCTGTTGGGGCTATTTAGGGGCTACTTAGGTATTTAAGGTATATAATATGTAGGGGTTTATAGGGAAATAAGATTAAGGCTCCCTTCTAGGTGTTCCTCCTTGTACCCCTCAATAGTTCCATTTGCTTGGGGCTCAGAAGCCAGACCCCGCGAAACGGTGTAACGCCCGCCCTGTGGACAAAGGGTTCAGGGCTATAACCTGCCAAACTGAAGGCTGCGGGTGGCAAGGTTTAGGGTTTGGGGTTTGGGGTTTAGGGTCTAGGGTCTAGGGTAGCTGAAGTCCACCAAGGCGAAGAGGGCTTCTTCAAGATCGAGGCCTTCTCGAATATGCGCCTTGGGTAATTACTCTGGGCAGCTCCCGATCTTAAGCTTAGGTACCTGCAGGAAGGTTTAGGGTTTAGGGTTTAGGGTTTAGGGTTTAGGGTTTAGGGTTTAGGGTTTAGGGTTTAGGGTTTAGGGTTTAGGGTTTAGGGTTTAGGGTTTAGGGTTTAGGGTTAGGGTTCAGGGTTTTAGGGTTTAGGGTTTAGGGTTTAGGGTTTAGGGTATGTTATGGTAGGACCTTCTCCTTATAAGGGGATTTGCGATAATCAGCGGACCGTAGTATAGACCCACAAATAGTAGGATTCCCTTGCAACAAGGACCCCAGTAGGGTACCCCTAATTTCGGAAGAAGGTCCTACCAATAACATACCTTAAGGGACATGAAGCCCAAAACCCTCTGTGCCTCAGAGCGGCAGGGAGGCTCTTCAGGCGAAGAAGACTACGGTGAGGAACCCTCCAACCCCTCTGAACCCAAAACCCTAAACCCCAACCCCGGAAGCCCTAAACCCTAAACCCTCAACCCTCAACCCTCAACCCTAAACCCTAAACCCTAAACCCTAAACCCTAAACCCTAAACCCTAAACCCTAAACCCTAAACCCTAAACCCTAAACCCTAAACCCTAAACCCTAAACCCTAAACCCTAAACCCTAAACCCAAAGTAAACCCTAACTCCCCTCCCCCCCCAAGGTGTGGCGTGGCCGACTGCATGGCTTACCCTGACTTGGGCAAGAAGCCTGTAGTGGAGACAATCCAGATCTAAGCAGCTGAGAAGGGGTGGGGCATACCTGGCCGGTCCCTGAATCGAAAACCCTAAACCCTAAACCCCCCCCAACCCAGCTTTCTGTTGTGTGTGTTTCAAAGGTGTTTGGTCTGTTTAAGGGCCAGTATGGGATTGAGGGGGTGCTGCCTTTCAAGCTACGCTAAGCAAAAAACCAGACGGAAGTCAATTTGGGGGTGTGTGGGTTTTGCCTACTTGGAGGAGTACGTATACGTGGGGTTATAATTAGGGTGACCATGGTTATGACCGTACTTAGGGCACATATAACCCTACTTATAAGTACCCATGAACCCTGAACCCTAAACCCTAAGCCCTAAGCCGTAAACCCTAAACCCTGAACCCTAAACACTAAACCCTAAGCCCTAAACCCTAAACGGACTTCCACAGATTTAGCGATTTACTCGGACCCAGAGTGGGCCCCTTAGTTAATTATACCCTCTTGTTAGGGGTGAGGTTCCTTTACAACCCTCTTTAACAAAAACGAAGGCCTGTTGTTTCCTAGGTTACTCTGGGCTCTAGTTTCGTGTTTTGGGTTTAGGGTCTAGGGTTTAGGGTTAGGGTTTAGGTTTAGGGATTAAAGGGGTTTAGGGTTTAGGGTTTAGGGTTTAGGGTTTAGGGTTTAGGGTTTACGGTTTAGGGATTATAGGGGTTTAAGGTTTGAGGGTTTAAGGTTTGAGGCCGAAGCGAATTTTGCGCTGGGAGTTGGGGGCCTAAGCGTGCAAGGCTTCAGTGTTCAAAGTGCTTTGGATGCCCCCTCTGCTCAGTTGCGGTAATGATTGCTGCCTGCTGGCGATGCACATAGCCGTTGCAGCAGGAAGCGCCAGCATTTGAAGATAGGGCCCTAAACCCGAAACCCTAAACCCTAAACCCTAAACCCTGAACCCTAGACCGTATAAACCCTAAACCCTAAGCCCAAAGTAGGTATTATTTACAGACTTTTGACCCCGACGTAGGTTAGCCCTTATCCCCTTCTTGGGGGGTTTCGGTTCCCTTATAAGACCATTCAAACTTTAAACCAAAAAAAGGATACGTACCCTTTTTATTGCTAGGTTACTCTTGGGTCTATAGTAGGTAAACTCTTGGAGCCCTGGCACAGTGCTGCGCGAGCTTGTGACGGAGGGCGAAAAGTGGCAAGTGGAAGTAGTCGAGGGTTTAGGGTTTTGGTTTAGGGCTCGGGACGCAGTGATTGAGTAGGAGTCGGACGAAGAGCGTCCATCGGTTGGCCACTTGATCTGTCGGTCAGGGCTGTAATTGGAGACTCCGCATGTACAACCCCGATAAATGTTGCTGGATGGCTCATGGCAGGAGCGGTGGCCAGGCGTCGAAGGTTTCGTTCGTGGTTTGGGCCAAGGGCTAGGAATCTCTGGTAGAGCCTTACTCTTGGTAGCCCAGCGATACCCTTTTGCACCTTCTTGTTGGCTCTAGGTTCCCAATATTAACACAGCAAAAAGTGTACCTTTGTCAGAATACGGTTAATTGCTGGGCTACCAAGTTTCAAGGTGTACATCGCCAGAGAACCCTAGCTCCTGGGTCCATAAACTGGGCCGCTGAGTGCGCAGATCTTGCGGTTCGGGGTTTAGGGTTTAGGGCTTAGGGTTCGGGGTTTAGGGTTTAGGGTTTGGGGTGGCCGCTGAGTGCGCAGAGCTTGCTCGCTGCATCTTCCCGCAGCGGCCCCGTTTGTTATATCTGCTGGCGATGCTGGGGACATAAAAATAGACCATCCGGCGCTAAACCAAGAAACCCTAAACGGCCCTAGCCCGAAACTCTAAACCCTGAACCCTAAACCCTAAACCCCAATCCCTAAACCCTAAACCCTAAACCCTCGAAACCTAAATAGGACCCAAAAGGCCCTAAACCCCAAGGCACATCAACTCCTTGAGGTTTTCAGACTTCGCGCCCCATGCCCGGAATCTGTCAGCTAAAAAACCACCAGTGCAAACCTTAAAGGTTTAGGGTTTAGGGTTTAGGGTTAGCCAATAGTTGACTTTAAGCTTTTCGGGTTTCCTTATTTGGTAGGAATAATACACTTTAACCTTTTTTCCCTTGGTTATTGGAGAAGTAAGAAGCACATGTCCTCACAACAAGTGTCCCCCCCAAAAGGAACCCCCTAAACCCTACTTGAAGGTTCATGGGTACTTATAAGTAGGGCTATAAGTACCCTAGCTAAGGTGATAACCATAGTTTCCCCATTTATAACCCCACTTACAAGTCCACATGAGCCTCCAAGTAAACCCTAAACCCGAAACCCTAAACCCTAAACCCAAAAAGTAATCCGCACATTTTGTACGCCCTAGCACCCTCGTCTCTGACGAAAGCCATGAGCCGCCTGAAGCCCGAAAGCTCTTGTAAACCCTAAGCCCCAAACCCTCATAAAACCCTAACTCCCCCACCCACACACACACAAAAACAAAAAAGAGAACGAGCCCCCTAAACCCTAAACCCTAAACGCTAAGCCCTAAACCCTAAACTTTGCCCTAAACCCTAAACCCTAAACCCTAAACCCTAAACCCTAAACCCTAAACCCTAGACCCTAAACCCTAAACCCTAAACCCCCTCATCCCTGAGGCCCTCATCTCTTGCAAAGCTCGAAGCCCTGAAAGCCCTGAACTCTAAGGGTAGCTTCTTGGGCCCTTAGCATGGTCCCTTACCTCCTTTAACGGGTTCTGATGTATGGGCCTTCTATTAGGGTTTAGGGTTTAGGGTTTAGGGTTTAGGGTTTAGGGTTTAGGGCTTCTAATTTGTATGGGGTAGAATAGGGGTATATAAGGGGCACCCTTTTTAAAGGCCCGTACTAAGGGGCCATTTGGCCACCCTTAGATCAACTGGCAGGTCGGCGTTGGCAACAGCACCGCCCGACGATTCGTGTACGACAGGGCCCGTGTGGCAGAGACACGAGGGCTTAAGGGTTTAGGGTTTTTAGGGTTTTAGGGTTTTGGGGTTTTGGGGTTGAGGGCTTGAGGGTTTAGGGGTTTAAGGTTTTAGGGTTTTGGATTTGGGGTTATAGGCTTTAGGGTTTAGAGTTACAGAATTCGCGGTTTTGGTTTTAGAGGAGTTTAGAGTCTAAGGCTCATAAGATTCCAGAGCTTCGGCTTTAGTAAGATCCCCCCCAAACAAAACAAAGGAACCATACCTTTCCTAGGATAGCTCCCTACCAAGAACCATCCCATCTTTGGACTTCAGGCTGTTTAGCGGGGTTGAATCTTTCAAGTTTGAGGATCCCAAATGAAGGGCCCCAACGAGGGGCAACCCTGAACCCTGAACCCTAGAGCCCCAACCGCCCCCGAACACTTAAGAGATACCCCATTGGGGTCCTAAAGCCTTCCCTTCACCCCCTAAACCCTAAACCCGAAACGCTAAACCCTAAACCCTAAACCCTAAACCCTAAACCCTAAACCCTAAACCCTAAACCCTAAACCCTAAACCCACCTTTCCTCATCTCGCACCCCCCTGATGTTCCGGGCATGAACTCCCTGCTTCTGGAAGGTGACCGTGCCCGAACGCTACAAGATTTGCTACTGCATGCCGCCCACCCAGCCCTCCAATGGGTTTAGGGTTTAGGGTTTAGGGTTTAGGGTTTAGGGTTTAGGGTTTGGGGTTTAGGGTTTAGGGTTTGGGGTTTGGGCTGTGTGGTATAGGGTTTAGGGACTGGGGTTGTTGGCATGTTGGGACTATAGGATGGCCAATAAACCTTACTTGAAGGTTCATGGGTACTTTATAGGTTCAGGGTTTAGGGTTTGGGGTTTAGGGTTTGGGGTTTAGGGTTTAGGGTACATAAAAGTACCGAAAACAAGGTTCTGGCCATTTCTGGCCATAGTTACCCTGCTTACAGTACCCATGAACCTCCAAGTTAACGCAAAGCCCTAAAACCGCAGGGGGGGGGGGGGGGGGCCACCAGCCTGTGGGAAGGTGTGCTTAGGGTTTTCGGGTTTAGGGTTTAGGGTCTAGGGTCTAGGGTTTAGGGTTGTGGGCTTCGGGCACTTAAAAAGGTAGGGCTCCCTAAACCCTAAACCCTAAACCCTAGACCCTAGACCCTAGACCCGAAACCCTAAACCCTACACCCTAAACCCTAAACCCTAAACCCTAAACCCTAAACCCTAAACCCTGAACCCTGAACCCTGAACCCTGAACCCTAAACCCTAAACCCTAAACCCTAAACCCTAAACCCTAAACCCTAAACCCTAAACCCTAAACCCTAAACCAAGACAATCGCAAGGGACGGTCAAGAGGATGTTCAGCATGTCTTCCCCTCATGGGACATACTATTTCAACAACTTTCCGAAACCAAACGCTCGGACGCCAGCCTGGAGAATTCCTCCCGCTTAGTTTCATCCCTGGCTTATTGGTAGGGAAGGCCCTTCAAGTCCACCCTATGTTGCGTGTTTGGAGTGTTTCCGGGCAAGAGCTGGCCGCGGCGCCCGTGGGCGACACACTTGGCCAGGTGATCGACTTGAAACGCCACTTGCGAAGCCAGCATGGCTTCCCAGTCTGCCTTCAACGGCTACTACATGCTGGTCGTTGCTTGGAGGATGGTGCTCCTCTAGCTGAGCCGGTTGACCTGCAGCTGGTGCTGCTATCCACCCTCCGTCCTGGGCAGATGCATCTGGCTAAAGACGAGTTTTTCGAGTACGTTGCCGATACAGGCCATGTGGAAGTGGGCCGTGCTCTGCTGGCAGCTGGTGTCGACAAGAACTTTCAGGAAATGTCCGGCGAGACCATTCTCATGCTAGCATGTTCCAAGGGCCATGTTGGGATTGTGCGTTTGCTGCTGGACGCTGGTGCCGACAAGAACTTGCAGGACGAGTTAGGCGAGACCGCCCTCATGCGCGCATGTTCCGAGGGTCACGTCGAGACTGTACGTTTGCTGCTGGACGCTGGTGCCGACAAGTTCTACTGCGATTATTATTCTGGCAAGAGCGCTCTTATGCATGCATCGTTACAGGGCCACATCCAGATTGTACGTTTGCTGCTGGATGCTGGTGCCTGGACAGACGAATTTGAAAGGTCCGGCTTGACCGCTCTCGGGCTCGCATGTTCCAAGGGCCACGTCGAGATTGCACGCTTGCTGTTGGACTATGGTGCCGACAACAATTGGCAGGAAGGGTCACCAATGACCGCTCTCATGCGCGCATGTTCCAAGGGCCACGTCGAGACTGTACGTTTGCTGCTGGACGCTGGAGCCGGCAAGAATTTGCAGGACGAGTTCGGCGAGACCGCCCTCATGTGCGCATGTTCTGAGGGCCACGTCGAGACTGTACGTTTGCTGCTGGACGCTGGTGCCGACAAGAACTTGCAGGACGAGTCCGGCGGGACCGCTCTCATGCACGCATGTTCCAAGGGCCACGTCGAGACTGTACGCGTGCTGCTGGACGCTGGTGCCGGCAAGAACTTGCAGCGCGAGTTAGGCGATACCGCCCTCATGTGCGCATGTTCCGAGGGCCACGTCGAGACTGTACGCTTGCTGCTGGACGCTGGTGCCGACAAGAACTTGCAGCACGAGTTCGGCGAGACCGCTCTCATTCGCGCATGTTCCAAGGGCCATGTTGAGTTTGTACGTTTGCTGCTGGACGCTGGTGCCGACAAGAGCTTGCAAGACGAGTCCGGCGAGACCGCTCTCATCCGCGCATCTTCCTTGGGCCACGCAGAGATTGTATGCTTGCTGAGAGCTAAGTCGGCCAAAAGCAAGCCAAAGTGGCCCTAGACCCTAAAATTTGGGATGTTCCCCCTTATACGAACAGTCCTTAATAGGGATGATCGTACCCCCTATTATCATCCCTATTAAGGACTGTTAGTACAAGGGGGAACATCCCTAAACCCTAAGCACTAAACCCTCAGCCATAGCATTGGGTTTTGGGGCTGGCGGGTGTTCTATGGTCGGTTCTCTAGTCCCAAGTTCACAGGCCAGGGTTTAGGGTTTAGGGTTTAGGATTTAGGGTTTAGGGTTTAGGGTTTAGGGTTCAGGGTTTAGGGGCTTATAAGGTGTAGAGTTCAGGGTCGAGGCCCTAGTTTAGGAGTGAACACCCTGTTCAACCGGAGCCGTGCGCGGGCGTGCCGGCTGCGCGAAGGCTGGTTCATTCAGCATTGTCCCTAAGCCCTGGAAACAACACGCCAATGCCGTTGCCAAGGACGGGAGGCCGTTGAAACCCTGAACTCTCCGAGCAAAGCAACCCTTACAAACCCCAAACCCTAAACCCTAAACCCTAAACCCTAAATGCTTGAGGTTGTCATCCTGTGCCAACGCCAGCCACTTTACGGAGGAGGCTCCGCGGCTCTTGCACCCAGAGGTTTAGGGTCTAGGCTTTCGAGTTGAGAGCTAAACCCTAAACCCTAAACCCTAAACCCTAAACCCTAAACCCTAAACCCTATACCCTACACACCCTAAACCCCTCGCTCATCGGCAGCCACCCTGGACCTAGACCCTGGTTCGCCCCGCCATCGACCCCCCAATGTGTTGCACCGGTAGTCGCAACTAGGCCCCTGAATTGTAAGGGTTTAGGGTTTAGGCTTTGTAAGGGTAGTTACATGGGCCCTTAATTTTAACGCTACGCGACCCGCCTCGGCCCGGCCCAGCGCATCCGCGTGAGCATGGTGATTCCGCAGCGCCCAAGTCGCTGGACCCCAAGCAATAAGGGTTGGGTTTAGGGTTTAGGGTTCCGGGTTTATGGTTTAAGGTTTGGGGTTTAGGGTTGAGGGTTAGTTTAGGATTGAGGGCTCAAGGTTCACGCTTTGGGGTTTAGGGTTTTTTTTTGGGTTTAGGTTTAGGGCTTAGACTCTTCGGCTCGCCCCCGGCCGTGCTCACACCAGTTGTATATGTACACACATATATTCAGACGGTTTTATATCAGCTAGATTTATTTATCTTGTACACACACACACATATATATATATATATATAGACAGAGAGAGCGAGAGAGACCTTTGTACTTTGCAGTCCTAGGCTCTACCTCCACTAGACAGGTCGACACAAGGCAGTAAGCCTTCACCCTAAACCCGAAACCCTAAACCCTAAACCCTGAAGAGCACACTGTGGCAAAGCCCTGCTGCTCATGGTCTGGTGGTTTAGTGTCTAGGTTAGGGCTTAGGATTCAGGGTTTAGGGTTTAGGGTCCAGGATGGAGGGTTTAGGGCTTGAGCTCGACAGAAGCCCAAAGCGTGCATATATAATGTGCCTATGCAGTAGATGGTCAGATCCGAAAGAGAGGCGCTACTAGCTGGTTTAGGGTGTGGGGCTTAGGGTTTAGGTTTTTACAGCAGCATTTCGAACCATTGTGAAGGTGGGCATCCTTGTCGTCAAGGGCGTTGAGCGCGGGCGCTATGCGAGGACCTGCTCCCTGGGTGGATGGGCTGCAATCTGGTGGGGTGAGGGCTTAGGGCTCCGAAACGCAAATCCCTCAAGCCTACTTTGGGTCCCTGATAAAGCTGATTTCCTTACGGTAGTGATGAAGCCGCCTTCTTCTTGCAGTTATACAAGTATAGTGCTGTTATTGTCACTGATGATGCTTCTGGTTCGGTTTCGCTATATGTCTGTATTCGGTTTTTCGCTCTGTGTGTGTATATTTATATATATATATATCCAGAATCTTGTAATAGGGTTCTTAAGGGAGGGGGGTTCATGCGGGGTAGGTACCTAGGGCCCTAGGGAACTTTCGGGAAGCTTAGGGAGCCTTAGGGAGAGTAGTGGGGAGTATTCGGGAACCTTGCTAAACCCTAAACCCTAAACCCCTAAACCCTAAATCCTGAGGCGAGCGATGCAGCCTGACCTTCAACGGCTCTGGGATGGAGAACGGCACGGACGGAATCAAGCTGCAAGACGCCCAGTCGGTTTCAGGGTTTAGGGTTTAGGGTTTAGGACTTAGGGTTTAGGGTTTAGGGTTTAGGGCCTAAGTGTAGGGTTTAGGGTTTAGGGTTTCGGCTTTCGGGGTTATTGTTTCGGGCTTAGGCTGTCGGGTTGACACGGCTCTGCTGGATCCTGAAGAGGCGATGAAGGGGAAACCCTCTGGGGCACTATTAGAAGGCATCTTTTCCTACCAGGTACTACCAATTGCTTAGGAACCCCGAAAAATGAAAATAATATTCCTTACTACCGGTAATGGATTGTTATCTTTTGGGGTTCTTAAGCAAATAGTAGTTTAAGTAGTTGTATGAGAGTGATGTATTTGGGGGTTTACGACAATAGGGGACCTGCAAAATACCCCCCCCCCCCAATGGTTCTTATCCTCAGGCGCTCTTACTGTTTTTTCTCTGAGATTCAGGGAGGCTCAATGCACTCCTGAGTTTTAGGGCATTTCACGCGTTTCAGGTGGTTGGCCCTCTCAGCCAACCTCCATAATCGTATCCTAAACCCTGCACCCTAAACCCTAGAATCTAGAAACCCTAGAGTGGCAACAAAACCAGAAGCCTCTGACGTTTACGCTGAAGGCTTTCAGCGTTTAGGGTTTCGGGTTTGGGGTACTGTCCCCGACCACCCTAACCCCAACGCATGAGCCCAAATCCGCTCTCTGCATGAAACCCGTATAACACCCCTAAACCCTAAATCCGAAACCCTAAACCCTAAACCCTAAATCCGAAACCCTTAGCCCTAAACCCTACAACCTCCGCTCTTCCCTGATGCTTCAAAACCGTATTAACGTCAAGCGGGGGGACGCCGGTGATCGGAATACGCGAAGCCCGGCTGTAAACCCTTCTGAGCCCTAGACTCTACAGCCCCCAAACCCGAAGCCCCCTGAACCCTAAACCCTAAACCTAATCAAACCCTAAACCTTAAACCCTAAACCCGAAACCCTAAGCCCTTAACCCTAAACCCTAAACCCTAAACCCTAAACCCCACATCTGAAAAAGCTGAGGCTTCCTTCGGGCTACCCATGCGGTGGCGGATACCTCCGGGTCCGGCGTCCGAGCTCCCTACTTTGTAGAGTTTCGGGTTCAGGGTTTAGGGTTCAGGGTTTATGGTTTAGGGTTTAGGATTCAGGGTTTAGGGTTTAGGGTGTAGGGTTTAGGGTTTAGGGGGTTTGTAGATCGGTTACACCTTGATTCTTCAAGTAAGACCCCTATATGCCCTGTGCGGCAGGCTGGTTAGGGCTTAGGGTTTTGGGGTCTAGGGCTTAAGCATCTTGAAAATAGAAGTTTCGAGCCTAGGATTGGGGGTTCGGGGGTTTAGGGGTTTGGGATCCAGCTCGGGTTTCTTTGAGGGCGTCTGACGTGGGTGCTGCCGGACTGAGGTCTGGGCCCTAAACCCTAAACGCTTTGTAACAAGGAATTTTTGGGTTGGGCAATTTCGGGTTCTGGGCTTTGGGGTCCCTGTTTGAGGTTTATGGCTCGGGATGCTCCCCTTTATACTAACAGTCCTGCATTATTGGGGTCCTATCATCCCGATTAGGGACTGTAAGTATAAGGGGAAGCATATGGGTTTGGGGGTTTAGGCCTTAGTTTACCGCTGTGTCGCACCTCGTGTTGGGTTTCAGATGCCGTTTAGGGTTTAGGGTTTAGGGTTTAGGGTTTAGGGTTTAGGGTTTAGGGTTTAGGGCTAATACCGACACCCTGAAGCCCAACAAAAAATCAGATTTCCTCCGCCCTGAACTACCCAGGAACCTCTGGGAGGATCCAAAAAATAGAGCCCCCAAAGAGTACCCCCTATACTACCATTGGGTCATTCTTCGGAACCCTTTTACCCCAAACCCTAAAACCTAAACCCTCAACCCTATAAACCCTTAACCCCGTAACCCCGAATTAAACCCCCATAAACCCTAAAACCGCCGTAAATCCATTTTTTGGATCCTCCCAGGGGTCTGGGTATCCTACACCCGAGACCCTTACAGTAGCAAGGGCCACACAAAGCATTTGTCAAGGTCGTTGGTGGCGACGAGAACGGCACGCAAGATCTCAATGGTGCGCGCGGCTGCAGACAATGCCTAAACAGATCCTAACAACTTATAAACCCAAGATCCTCAACCCTGAGCCTCTTTTGAGGCTTCGGCTTTGTTGCACCCCCTCGAGGTATCCCCTTAACAAAGGCTTAAAACAAAGGCTCAATTACGGGCACACTTCTGGGGGGAAGAGGTTGAACATCTGGGTCGAAAGAAGCCCTGCGTGATCAGGGGCTCCAACGACAAAAGATATGACTTGCGAACTACGAGCGTCCAAAGTAGCCATGTCTTTGTTGGGGCCACGACGGTTTGGCCTTGTAATCTAGGGGAACCTTTAGATCCCGCTCGGGACACGGGGTTTTGGGCTTCTTCGCAGTAGGACCGTGGAACTAGAGTCCAAAACCCTGAACCACCAGCATCTTCCTGTCCATACAGCAACAGCAGCCGTTCGCTGTTCACACGCATAGTGTTCCGCAGCTTGGACATCAGCAAGACCCCGGTCTGCAGGGCTGTAGGGCAGAGGCTTGAAAATCCTCACGTGGTTCACGGTGTGTAGGCTTTGGCAATATATCGAGAGTGTTGCTTTTCATAGCACCCCAAGTTCCTCCAGGCAGAAGACATGCAATTCCGACCCTCAACCCCCAAACCCTGAGCCCTAAACCCTAAATCCTAAACCCTAAACCCTAAATCCTAAACCCTAAACCTTAAACCCTAAACCCTAAACCCTAAGCCCTAAACTCGAAACCCAAAGCCTTCAACCTCAAAGTCTAAGGTTGGAACCATGGGCCCTTAGCATGGTCCCTTACCCTTGTTTAGGGTTTAGGGTTTAGGGTTTAGGGTTTAGGGTTTAGGGTTTAGGGTTTAGGGTTTAGGGTTTAGGGTCCCCTACGAAGGCATCTATGAAAGAGGGACCTTCCTCTTCAATGAGCGGAGCATCTTCGTGCAACGCGGCGGGGGTCCGGGTGCCCGGAAGTGAGTGCAGGCCATTCGGCTTAGCATGGGCCCTTAAAAGGGGACCCCTTATGTGCCCTATACGAAGGGCCTGTACATCAGAACCCCTTAAAGGAGGTAAGAGACCGGCCCATGAAACTACCCCTATAGACCCTGAACCGGGGCCCTCTTAAAGAGGGTAAGGGACCACATTAAGTGCCCACGAAACTACCCTTAGCTGGAGCTTACTGTAGGTTCTGGTTTGGGGTTTACCCTAAGGGGTCCATGTACCCAAATAGGGAATACGTGGGCCTCAGTTTAGTGCCTCCTTTTGAGGGACTTTGGGGCCCAAACATCTAGTAATAAGGTACATGGACCCGCAGGGTTAGGGCGTTGGTTTGAGGCCTTCATAGCCCCATTTTTATGGCATAAGACTTGGGTTTTGGAGGGAAAGGCTTTGCAGGAAGTGAGGTTCGCTGTGTCTTGAGGGCAGACGAACTAACGTTTCAGCTCTCTCTCTCTCTCTCTCTCTCTCTCTCTCTCTCTCTCGCGCGTGCCTGTCAAAGTCACAAGCGCCGCAAAAGATTTCTTCATGCTTGGCTCAGTGTAATATGCAGTGGTCAGGTGACCTGCCTGATCTGTAGTGCCCGCAGTGCCCACAAGGTCAAGAACATAGTCTCAACCAGTAGGAGATACGAGTTGCTAGTACCACTGAGCCCCTCCAACTGCCAGGAAGCCGAGGTTTAGGGTTTAGGGTTTAGGGTTTGGGGTTTGGGGTTTAGGGTTTAGGGTTTGGGGTTTAGGGTTTAGGGTTTGGGGTTTAGGGTTTTTTCCGCCTCCCCCCCCCCCCCCCCTCCCCTCCCCTCCCCAAACGCCACACGGCGATGTTGCATGACTCTCTGGGTGCTGGCAGCCGCCCTGAGCCTCCCGACGGGTTTAGGGTTTAGGGTTTAGGGTTTAGGGTTTAGGGTTGAGGGTTGAGGGTTTAGGGTTGAGGGTTTAGGGTTTAGGGGTGCAGCGAGCCTTACTGCTGTTTTGGGTTCGAGCTCGGCGGGGCTTGTTGAGAATTTGTAAGGTTAAGGGTTTAAGGTGAAGGGTTCAAGCGGTTGGGTTTTGAATACGATGTGTTTTCCGAGTTGCGGGGTTAGGTTTTAATCTGGCCCCTCCCCTCCCTAAAAGATAAAAGTCTCGCAGGCAGGGTCGGGCTGACTTTCGGCCCTAAGCCGTACTAAATCCAAACCCTAAACCCTAAACCCGCTAGACCCTAACCCAAAACCCTTTCTTCTTTAGGGGTTAGGGTCCCATTTTGGAACTTTCCGGGTGTCATGCTTTGCTGCGCCTCAGTTCCACGACTCTTGTTGCTTGCTTCTCGTGGCACCGTTTGAAGCCTTCCCACGCCCCACGCACGCCTCCCACACCCGCCTCACCATTCTTTGGCTCTTCTTCACTATACATATTCTTAAACCCTAAACCCTAAACCCTAAACCCTAAACCCTAAACCCTAAACCCTAGACCCTAGACCCTAGACCCTAAACCCTAAACCAAGCCTTGATCCTAAACTCTAACTGGGGGAAGCCGAGGTTTTGCCGTCTGCGTTGTGGGTTTCCTGCACTGCTGCCACCTCCCTCTCCCCACCTTTGTGGAGCCGCCGACGCAGAAGGGGCCGGAGGCGGTTTGAGGGTTTAGGGATTAGGGTTTGGGGTTTAGGGTTTAGGGTTTAGGTTTGGGGTTTAGGGTTTAGGGTGTTGGGTTTAGGGTTTAGGGTTCAGGGTTCAGGGTCGAGAGTTGAGCCGCTGGCGGTTCATGGGTACCTGCGCTCTTGTGAGTTCGGAGCCGCATGACACGGGACAGCTTGCATTCTGGCTATGCCCACCCTAAACCCTAAACCCTAAACCCTAAACCCTAAGCTCCTAAACCCTCAGCCCTACATGAATGGTGCCCTAAAGCCCAAACCTGAAGCCCGACATGTATAAGCCCTGCACCCCGAGCCGCAAACCCTAAACCCCGAAACGGCACCTGTGTAGAGGGCCCTGGGCCCCGGAAACCCTAAACCCTAAACCCTAAACCCTAAATCCTGAACCCTAAACCCTAAACCCTAAACCCTAAACCCTAAACCCTAAACCCTAAACCCAGGGGGCGACTGGGGTGGGGTGCCTTTCCAGGCGCAGCCTTTGCTGCATCTCAGTCTGTCCTGCTTCGACTCGAGGCGCGTTTTCCGGGTCGGGCTCCGGGTTTGTTTAGGGTTTGGGGTTGGGGGTTCAGGGTTTAGGGTTTAGGCTTTAGGGTTTAGGGTTTAGGGTTTAGGGTTTAGGGTTTAGGGTTGGGGTTTAGGGTTTAGGGTTTAGGGTTTAGGGTTTAGGGTTTAGGGGTTTCGGGTTTAGGTTTAGGGTTTAGGATTCCGGATTTAGGGTTGAGGGATGAGGGTTTGGAGTTTGGGGTTTTTCAGGTTTGGGGTTCGGGGGCAAAGGGGTTTGGGGTTCAGAGTTGTGCAGCAAATTCGCCTGTTTTTCCTAGGTAACTAGATTTAAGGACTCCAAGTAGGGAACCTTGTTCGTTTATATAGAGTTGAGGGCTCAGGGGGTTTAGGGCTGGGGGTTGAGGGTTTAGGGCTTCTTGGCAAGGAGTGGGGGACAGGATTGACCTGATGAAGGACGGAGGTAAAGGGAGGAGGGAGCAGAAAGGCAGGCTCCCTGAGAACCCTCGACCCTAAACCCTAAACCCTAAACCCCTGGACCTTAAGTTGCCCGGAACACCCGGCCCCAAGAAAAGCACTAAACCTTAACACCTCTTAGGGCTTTAATGTTTGTAGGGGCTTAGGGGTTTAGGGTTCAGGGGTTTAGGGGTTTAGGGTTTAGGGTTTAGGGACCCTCAACTTAGCCCCCAACAGCCAACCCTCGCAGGCCTCCGGCAAGCCGCCTCGCCTTCTTCGGAGACTCCTTGGCTCGGGGAGCCACGCTGCTGCGTTTAGGGCCTGAGGGTTTAGGGTTTAGGGTTTAGGGTTTAGGGTTTAGGGTTTAGGGTTTAGGGTTTAGGGTTTAGAGTTTAGGGTGGATGGGATTCGGGTTTTGGGTGTAGGGGGGTTTCGGGCCTCGATTTTTAGGGGTTAGGGTCTTTGGTCTAGGGTTCCTCTTTCCCTATGCCTTGAACCCAACCCTGAAGTCTTTGGGTGACTCTCGGAGGTCGCGCACAGGCTCTAAGATCAATGAGCTGACGGTTACCAGGTTCATGGGTTTCGGGTTTGGGGTTCATGGGTTTAGGGTTTGGGTTTAGGGTTCATGGGTTTAGGGTGCAGAGTCGAGGTTTGACGGTTCTAGGCTTGCTCGAGTTGAGAGTGTGACACTTACGGTTTAGGGTTCCGGTATCAACATGTTCCGGTGAGGGCGAGTGTTTTTGGAGCTGCAGGGTAGGTGGAGGGCTCACAAAAAAGCCAGGCGTGCAGGCGCACAGACTAAGTCTCGCAAACCCGTTTCTTGGCTCAGGCCGTTCACAGCGCCAAGCCAATAACAAGCCGCCGATCCAAACTGACTAGAACTCCTGTCCACGTAGTCACCTAGTGGCCCCCCAAGTCCTGACAAGTAATTGTCCACTGCCTGGGCCACATGCGACAGTCAGCCAATTGTCCACCTAGAGGGCTTCAACCCTAAACCATAAACCCCCAAGCCCGAAAAGCCCACCCCACCCTAAACCCCAAAACCCTCCCAAGCCCTTCTTCACCCCCGGAAGCTGACGCGCAACCCCAAGCCCTAAACCCTAAACCCCAAACCCCAAACCCTAAACCCTAAACCCTAAACCCTAGATAGGTCTTCTTCGACCTCGTGTCGCTGCTCAACGGCTCGGCGGATAGAGTCCACCCCGGCTGCCTTGGCTAATGGGTTTAGGGTTTAGGGCTAGGGTTTAGGGTTAGGGCTTAGGCTACCAGTGGTGCCCTTTCGCCTCCTTTTTTGGACCGACCAACGCCAAAAGGTGCAGCCTGACTAGAATATGGTCATAGGGCTACCAAGTTAAGCTTTGGGTGGGGGAGGGGGGGGAAGGGGGACGGTTTAGGGCTTCGAGTTTAGGGTTTAGGGTTTAGGGCTTTTAGGGTTTAGAGCCTCAGGGCCATGGATGGTTCACGGGGGATAGTTTAAGGTTGAAGACGGGTTTAAGGTTTCAGGGTTTGGGGCTTATAGGGAGAATCTAAGCCGCCCTAAGCCTCAATGAGCATTTCACGTTGACAGCTTCTTGGAGGTTCATGGGTACTTATAAGTAAGGTTATAAGTATTCATATAGGCATTGTACAGAGTTACCCTACTAACCCTACTTAAAAGTACCCTGGGAGGACCCGAGGATCCCCACAAGGTTTTCCAGAATGACTAGGTGGTTCTGGTAGTATAGGGTACTATTTGGGGGCTCTATTTTTAGGATTTTCCCAGGGCTCAGGGTAAAAGTACCCACTTAACAGTACCCCTAAACCCTAAACCCGAAAGCTAAACCCTACTGATAAGTAATCACCCATGAACATCCAAGTAAGGTCATTCAGCCAACTACTCGGAGAACTGTGTGTCGATGGAGCGTCGTCCGCCGACCAATCGCGAGAAGTGCGGCCTGGCCTAGACTTGTATGACCCAAAATACCCTACTGTAAACGTTTAGGGTTTAGGGTTTAGGGTTTAGGGTTTAGGGTTTAGCCCTAGACCTCAAATACTGGCCCAAAGGGCTTGCCTACCTGTGAAAAAGAAGCAAAAGAAGCTGCAAGCACGTGGGCCCGGGGCCTCGACCCTAACCCAAAACCCGAATCCATCCCTACACCCTAAACCCTAAGCCCTAAACCCTAAACCCTAAACCCTAAACCCTAAACCCTAAACCCTAAACCCTAAACCCTAAACTCTATGTTGTAGAGCCAGGTTGACCGCAAGGCTTTCCCGACCCTAAACCCTATTTTCGGGTTTGTAAACCCTAAACCCTATAACCCTAAACCCTAAACCACCCAAACTCTGTACCCTCAGTTCTACAGACGCAGACCTGCCCACAAACTGGCTCAACTAGGTTGGCTTTTGGGATATTTCATATTTTCCTTCCCTTGGGTTTGAAGGGGCCCTATATACCCTAAACCCTAACCCCTAAACTATATACCAATATTTCTCAAAGGGTTTAAAGGCCAACCATTGGGGTTGAGAATTTTGGCTTACGTAGGGTTCAAGAGTTCAGAGGCTACGGGATCCTTGTTTTGGTTTAGGTCTATTCCTTGACTCAACCTGAAACCCTAAACCCTAAACCCTAAACCCTATTCCCTAAACCCTAAACCCTAAACCCTAAACCCTAAACCCTAAACCCTAAACCCTAAACCCTAAACCCTAAACCCTAAACCCTAAACCCTAAACCCTAAACCCTAAACCCTAAACCCTAACCTAAACCCTAAACCCTAAACCCTAAACCCTAAACCCTAAACCCTAAACCCTAAACCCTAAACCCTAAACCCTAAACCCTAAACCCTAAACCCTAAACCCTACCTTCAAGTATGCTCTTTTGGAAGACCTGGCCGGAGAGGTGGCGCCTTCGACTTTGTTCTCCCCGCGGCGGCCGAGGGGCCAGGCACGGGTTTAGGGTTTCGGATTTTTGGTTTCGGGTTTTTGGTTTGGGGTTTCGGTTTTTTGTTCGGCGTTTCGGGTTTTTGGTTTGTTTTTTTTTTTTTTGGCCTAGGGCTTGGGGTTTAGTCGAGATTTTGGTTCAGGTTTCTTGGTCTAGGGATTATGGCTTAGAGCTTTTCTGGCTTTGGGTTTAGGGCTCAGGTTTAGGGTTTAGGGTTTAGGGTGCCCGAAAGTCGCTTGCATGCGATTCAGGAGCCTAAGTCCTTCAACCGTCGACCGACGAATCGGTTTAGGGTTGAGGGTTTAGGGCGATTGCTTGATTGGGCCTTCTGTTGGGCCCCCTCAGACCCCAAACCCTCCACTGGGGCGGGGGCTTGCTAAGGTGGGGGTTCTCAAGCAGGAGTATGAGGGGTACAGAAGGCTTGAAGGATTCGCGCATGTAGCCCACTAGACCCTATGTGTACACACCACACCCGGTCCTAAACCCCAACTAACCCTAAACCCTAAACCCTAAAACCCCAACCCCTACAAAGCCTATACCCTAAACCCTAAACCCTATACCTAGACCCTATGTGCCCTAAACCCTAAACCCCTAAACCGCAGGACAGATTCTGCCGGGGCCACTGGCAGGAGCAGCCGAGCGTGTCCACCTCACTTACAGGTGCCACCAGGGCGGTGCGTTAGAGATGTGGGGTCAAGATTCAGGGTTTAGGGTTTAGGGTTTCGGGTTTAGGGTTGGGGTGGAGTTTCTTCTTCATGTGTTTCTTTGTGTTAACATAGCGCTAAACCCCAAACCACCCTAAACCCTAAACCTACTATTCCCTTTTGGTTCACGCGCTCATGGCGTCCCTTTTTCTCAGCCCCCTGAAGCCTTCACAAGAAGGGCGCGGGCGGGGGGGGGGGGGGGTGCCCGTTCCTTCTTCCCAGGTTGCTTGCGGAACGCGGTTCTGAGGTGTGGGTTTAGGGTTTAGGGGTTAGGGGTTTAGGACTTAGGGTTTAGGGGTTAGGGGTTTAGGCTTTAGGGTTTAGGGGTTAGGGGTTGGGGGTTTTGGGTTTAGGGCTTAGGGTTAAGGGTGAGGTTTCGGGCTTAAGGTTTGATGTAAGTCTTACTCAGAATACTGAGAGACGAGCGAATACAAATTATTCAAGCTCAGGATGCTGCTTAGCAAAAACGGCTAATTACCCTAAACCCTTTTGTGGAAACCTGAAAACTCTAAACCCTCCTGAACTATCAAATATTGGGGAGAGACATAGACAACTTCCACGAATCCCCAAAATCCTAAAATCTCAAGACCCAAACCAGAACCCTAACGTTTAGGGTGTAGGGTTTAGGGTCTAGGGTTTAGGGTTTAGGGTTTAGGGTTGAGGGTTGAGGGTTCAGGGCTCAACCTGGAGGCTCAAAACCTTCACCTGGGAACCGGCCTTCGACCTCCCAGCGCTCCAAGCTTTGGGGGAAAACCCGCCGCGCGCCCAACGCGGGGTTCGTAGTATGGCTGCTGCTTAGGGTTTAGGGTTTAGGGTTGTGGGTTTAGGGTTTAGGGTTTAGGGTTTAGGGTTTAGGGTTGTTACCAAGATGTTCTCAGGGCAGTTGAAGCAGGAACATAAGGCGTATATAAGCCCTAAACCCTAAACCCTAAAACCCTAAGCCCTATACCATAAACCAGGACAGACAGGCCCTAAGGGTCCATGTGCCTCAATAGGGACTACTTGGGTCTCCTCTTTTGAGACTTTAGGGCCCAAGTATGTTGTAATCACAAGGTGCATGACCCCTTAGGAACGTATGTAGGTATGTAAATTAAATTGAATTAATAAATTAAATTCAATTAAATTTAATTGTATAAGTTCAATGAAATCGCATCAAATTGAATTAAATTAAATTAGATGACATTTCTAAATGTACAAAAAACTACAAATATACATATAAATATAAACATAAATATGAACACAAATAAATTTTATTATTTTATACATATATATATATACACATAAATATACATGTACATATCAATATCAACATAAATACAATTCTACATATAAATTTCCTTATGAATATAGCTGTAAATATAGATATGGACATAAATTTAAATACAAATATTGATATGTATATTAATTTACATATTAATATAAATATTAATATAAATATTAATATAAATATTAATATAAATATTAATATAAATATTAATATAAATATAAATATAAATATAAATATAAATATAAATATACATATTAATATAAATATAAGTAAGTATAAATATAAATAAATTTAAATATGAATATAAATATAAATAAAAATTAATCAATATGTAATAACAAAAAATATATATATATATATATACATTTCTTTCCAGACGCGGGCAAGCCCGTGTGAGCAGAACGGCTAAGTGAAAAGCTAACAACTGCACGGCGAGGGTGTGAGAAAAGGGATCTGATCCAAACTCTTAAAAAAGAAAGGGTGAGCCACCCCTTAAGCACGCCCAGCCCGTCTCAGTCACGCCGCAAAAGCATGCCGCACGTCCGTCGGCACGCCGGGCTACAAAAAAGCTCCGCAGGCTGGAAATCGTACTTGGGAATCGCACCTGCAATCGTACTTGCAATCGTGCCTGCAATCGTACCCCAAATCCTATCTGAAATCGTACTTTCCCTGCAAAAGTTCAATCTCAGGTACGCTTCTTTCCAGTGCGTATCGGTACAGTAGACCACACGGGACCTGCTGGAAATCGTAATTGGGAATCGTACCTGCAAGCGTGCTTGAAATCGTACCTCAAACCGTACCTGGAATCGAACTCGTGCTTTCCATGCAAGAGTTCAATTTCCAAGTGCGATTTCCAGTGCGTGTTGGCGCAGTAGACCGCGCGGGACTTGCTGGACATCGTACTTGGGAATCGCACTGCAATCGTACTTGCAATCCTACCTCAAATCGTACTTTCCCTGCCAAAGTTCAATTTCAGGTGCCGTTCCAAGTAATTACGACCTCCAGGGCGTATTTGAGATTGTGCTTTTGTTCAGAATCGTATACGAAAACTTCAAAATCGTATTGACATATGTGGTAGCGTACTTTGAAAAACGTACTGCAAACTGTACTTGTACTGTGCGAGTGTACCTGAAGCCATATTTAGACCCTTAAAGATTAATCTTTGATTTACAAGTCTTGGTTGTCCAAAAATGTCATGGCCTTAAGAAGTCTCTGATGGAGTCATCCATAGCAGAAATTCTTGAGAGGCAACTAGCTAGTCCTGGACAAGGCAAATCCTGGCTGGTTGCCGCTGCAGTGCTTCGTTCCGGTGACAGCACCTCCCCCTACGCTGCTTACTGCGCCCAACAGCGCCCACGCCAGCTGCTGACTAGTCGACGCCCCTTGGTGGTATCGATTGGACGATCTGCAGATGGCCTCTTCAAGGCAGACGCAAAGAGCCTTGCATGTCTACGCCAACAAGCTTTAGTGGTCCTCAGTTTTCAAGCCCTGTAGCCTCCAAACCTCCGGCCTTGAGTCTTTCAGACCCAATGCCTGGAGCTTGCCCACGCAAGCTTGCCTTGCATTTGGCTCGAGCGATTGGGCAAAGTTCAAGCGCAATTTCATCCAGGTGCGAATTTGGAAGGCTCCCTCGCTGTCATGTCTCAATCGCAGCAGGCAACTCTTCTTCTGGGCCGCAAGGCAGGTTTGCAGCTCGGCATAGAGGAGCTGCAGCAGGGCAAGGTGCTTCCTGGCCCGCAAGGCGGAGCTCCGGGCCATGGCCCGCGAGTTTGGCCGCAAAGTCGGCCAACTGAAGCAGTCCCTCCGCCGTGGAGCCGCGTGCGCAGTGCCTTCCAAGGCTGATCTCCATGTCCAAGCAGCTCGCTCGTCATCTTCGCTGTGAGCAGCGTGCTTTGCAGACCCAGTTGGTTACAGTAGCCGTAGCGGTGCTGTTTTCGAAGCGCGGCGTTCAATTTCTTTGACGGTCTATCTTGTGGCAAAGTCTGTTTCTGGAGAAGTACGACTTTCTGGCGATGCTTGAATATGGACGTATTGCAGCCTGAAATGGGAGATGGCAAACCAGGCTAGCCTGGTTTAGCCTCGTACGGTGCGTGCGACGAAGGGGAGGGTGGAGAAGCGCTACGAATTCCGACAGTATACATCAGGAAGCAGGATTGGTGGCGATGCTCGCTACGGACCATTGTGGTCCTCTATTGCACTAAGCTCTCCAAACAGTTAGACTGTGAGGAACAACGGTTCTACACGGAAAGCTCGGAAGTCTATAAGGCTTCATCGCGAGCGTGCCCATCCCAGACAGCTGTGCCAGGCAGCCAGGCTTGCAGTTGGCTGTCGTTGCTCGTGCCCTGCGCTCCAGGACTGCGCGCTGCCGCGACGACACTCGTGCTCAGCAGGGCTGGTTTTGGCAGATGATACAGGTTTCGCAGCTTGGCCTGCCTCTTTTCCAGATTCGCGTGCTCCGCGTCCGTCTAGGCGGCCTGGCGTGATGCTTGCGGCCCTGAAGATCGCGAGTCGCGGCGATCGTGGTTCATGCGGCACTTTTGCAGCCGATTCCCCGGGCTCGTGGACGAGGCCGGCGGCTCCTGTCCTTGCAAAGCTTTCCGTTTTTCGGCATTTGCTCCATGGGCTCGCGTCCCCACCGAGGAAGGCGAGCTGCTTTTGATGACAGAAGAGAACCAGGCGGCCGTTCATGGCAGGCCTCTGGGGCAGCGGGAGTCGGGTCTGGAGCGGCGGGAGTAGGGTTTAATTACTCCAGACGCCGCTCCCCGCAGGCTGCTGCAGGCGTCGGCGACCGAGGTCGGGAGGCGTCGGCCGGAAGTGCGAAGTCGCAGGGCGAGCGGTGCGAGCAGAACCTATATGCCCGGCACGGCAGATCTCGCACAGCGGCAGTGGTGTGTGGCACTTCGTCCTCGCTTTCGTCGTTGTGCGTCGTTGTTTTTTGTTGTTGTTGTTGCTGGTCGTTGTGTTGCTGGGGCTGGCTCTTTAGGCCTTGCGCCGGACCTCATATGTATATATATATATGTATGTATGTGTGTATGTATGTGTGCTTGCACATCGAAACATAGCCCTCAACCGTCTTGTCTATGGTCAGCGGTGCCGAGGCCAGACGTCCTCGTGCTCAGTTTCGGAATTTGGGACATGCAGTATCCACCAGGCGCCCGATGCATCTTCAACCCAACCCCCGGTCCTGAACTTCTACCCCGAGGGTTCAGGGTTCGGGTGTTGGAGTTTAAGAAGATACAGAGTCAGCAGTTGTAAGTTTAGGGGCTAGCAGGGTTTAGCTTAGTGCTTAGTGTACGCGCCTCGGCAGGGGATTCTCCCCAGAGGGGTGTCGAAGCCTTCGGAGAGAGTCTGCGCCGCCCGTCTGCGGTTTAGGGTTCGGGTTTGAGGGCACAGGGTCTCGAGTCAACTTGTGGCTAGGGTTTTGGGTTCGAGGCCACGCAGCCTTGAGTCAACTTGTGGTTAGGCTTGAGAGTTTAGTTTCTTTTGTGTCGGGTTTGGGTGTAGCAGCTTTGGTGTGTAGGTGCATGGCGTGCGAAAGATTTTTGATGTCATATGGGTATTTAGAAGTAAGGTTATAAGTAGAAGCTACGGTTATAACCTTACTTAGAGTTTAGGGTGTAGGGTTCTGGGTAAGTATGGTTATACCCGAACCTCCAAGTGCACCCCCCTATGCTTTGCCCTTGTGACACAAACCCTTATGAATACTGCAGGCGATGTAAGCCCTAAACCCTAAACTCTAAACCCTAAACTCTAAACTCTAAACCAACCCTAAACTCTAAGCCCTAACCGCCAAAACGTCCAGACTCAGGCTCCTTCCTCGAAGCTCTGCAGCACAGCTTCCAGTTTGCTGCGCCGCAGACCCTTGGCTGTGCACATGATCATCCCCGGCTGCGTTCCCCTAATCACGCTTAGGCTCGGGTTCCGCAGGTGTTTGCGTTGATGGCTTTAGGGGTTTGGGCTTCAGGGCTTGGGACAAAGGGGTCTTCCTCAGCTACTTCCTCAGTGCTAAGCCCCCCAGAAGAGCCCAACCTTAAAGCCGAAGACATCCGCCTCGGCGATAACAACGATGTGCTTGAAGATGATGAGGCAAACTTCTTTATCATGGCCCCTCGTGGTGCTTCGGCTCACATCTTCACCAATGGTCTTGGCGGTGGCGACAAGAAGCGCAAGATTGAAGGGAAAGTGGGGGACTACAATGACAACATCAAGAAGCAACAGCGGAAGGTGTTGCCTGAAAAGGAAGCCTTCCTCATCGACCCTCCACACGCCCGATATACGCCCTAAACATTCATGCCTGAACCCTACTTGGAGGTTCATGGGTGCTTGTAAGTAGGGCTTCTCAGTACCCTAAGTGAGGTTATATATAACCAGAAAGAACCAGAGTTACCCTACCTCTAGCCCTAAACCCTAAACCCTAACTTTTCCTAAGCCCTAAGTAAACCCTTGAAGTGTTGTCCTCCAGCATGCATTGCATGTCTCGCCGCGGTGGCAACAGGCAGAAATGCTGCCCTTCTTTCTTTCAGACCTCAAGAGGTGGCTTATTGGTCGGCAAGTATAGATACTCCCAAGGTATGGGGTTTAGGGGTGAACGCTAAGGGGACGAGTAGCTTTACCGCCGTGCACTGGGGAGAGATTCCCTGAGCTTGCACCGATTTCTCCCCCCTAAACCCTGAACACCGATTCCCAGCCCCAAGCTGCAGAAAACGTAAGGGCTTAGGGTTTAGGGTTTAGGGTTCAGGGTTTGGGCTGCTTTGCTCTGGCCACCCTTCTGGGGATCCTACTTCTAAGCCCCTAAGCCCCTAAACCCCTAAACACATCCACGCAGGGCTTTAGGGCTTTTTGAGTGGCCCCTCCATGATTATAGGGTTCTTAAGGGAGGGAGGCTTTAGGGTTTTTAGGGTTTAGGGTTTAGGGTTTAGGGTTTAGGGTTTCGGATACCTAGGGAAGGGAACCTTAGAGGAGCTTAGGGAGCCTTGGGGAGTAGTGGGGAGCATTCGGGAATGTTGGGTTACCTACCCCCCCTTGAAACCCCCCCCCCCCCCCCCCCTTAAGAACCCTCTAAGCTGAGGACGCTGTGGCTGACAGTCACAGCGGTGGCCTCCGCCAAGCTTCCGGCCGGGGGCCTTGGGCCCCCAAAACTCCTAAAGCAAACCCTTAAACCCCTCAACCCCGAAACCCCCTAAACCCTGAACCCTTAAAGTCATGAGATCCCTAAAACACTGAAATCCCTAAACCAGGAACCTTGAGACCCAAGATGTCTAAGATCCCCAAACCCCCAAACCCTGGACCCTAAACCCTAAACCCTAGACCTAAACCGTAAACCCTAAACCCTAAACCCTAAACCCTAAACCCTAAACCCTAAACCCTAAACCCTAAACCCTAAACCCTAAACCCTAAACCCTAAACCCTAAACCCTAAACCCTAAACCCTACACCCCAACCCCAAACCCCAAGAACCAAAAGATCCCCATACACTAAGCCCGAGACCCCAGGAGCTAGCTCAGGATGCACGGCCTGGGTTTCAGGGTTTAGGGTTTAGAGTTTAGTTTAGGGTTTAGGGTTTAGGGTTTAAAGTTTAGGGTTTAGGGTTTAGGGTTTAGGGCGAAGAACGCGGGGTAAGGGGTTTGAAGTCCAGCAGGCCCTCTTTCTATTGGCTCCAAGATGATCGCGAGGGACTGCCAAGGGATGTTCACCATGTCTTCCCATCATGGCATGTACTGTTTCAACAAGGTTCCGAGACCAAAAGCTCAGACGCCAGCCTGGATACTCGCGCTTAGCTTCATCCTTGGCTCGTTTGTAGAAGTGGAATAGTTGCTAGTAGTATTCTCTATGCTCTCTATGTAATTGTACGATAATAAACCCATAAAATTCAAGTTATTGAGGCCCCAATAGTATGCTGCGTGTCTGGAGCGTTTCTGGGCGAGAGCTGGCCGCGGTGCCGCTGGGCGGCACAGTTGAACAGGAACAGGTGATCGACTTGAAACGCAACTTGCGAAGCCAGCATGGCTTCCCAGTCTGCCTTCAACAGCTACTACAGAATGGCCGTTGCTTGGAGGATGGTGCTCCTCTAGCTGGGCCCGCTGATTTGCAGCTGGTGCTGTTGTCCGCCCTAAGCCCGGAGCAGATGCCTGAGGCTGAGCGTGAGTTGCTTGAGTGTGCTGCCGATAGAGGCCAGGTGGAAGTGGGCCGCATGCTGCTGGCCGCTGGTGTCGACGAGAACTTGGAGGACGATTCCGGCCAGACTGCTCTCATGCATGCATTTTTCGAGGGCCACATCGAGTTTGTACATTTGCTCTTGGCTGCTGGTGCCGACACAGACTTGCAAGACGATTCCGGCCAGACTGCTCTGATGCATGCATCTTTCGAGGGCCACATTGAGTTCGTACGCTTGCTTTTGGATGTGGGTGCCGAGGAGAACCTGCAGGACGAGTCCGACAAGACCGCTCTCGTGCTCGCCTGTTCCAAGGGCCACGTCGACATTGTACGTTTGTTGCTGGCTACTGGCGCCGACACAAACTTGGAGGACGACTCCGGCCAGACTGCTCTAATGCATGCATCTTTCGAGGGTCACAACGAGTTGGTACGTTTGCTCTTGGATGCTGGTGCCGATAAGAGCTTGCAGGACGAGTCCGGCGAGACCGCTATCGGGCTCGCGTGTTCCAAGGGCCACGTCGACATTGTACGTTTGCTGCTGGAGCCTGGCACCGACACAAACCTGCAGGACGATTCCGGCCAGATTGCTCTGCTGGATGCATCTTTCGAGGGCCACATCGAGTTGGTACGTTTGCTCTTGGATGCTGGTGCCGACAAGAACTATCAGGACGAGTCCGGGACCGCTCTCGTGCTCCCCTGTTCCCAGGGCCACGTCGACATTGTTCGGTTGCTGCTGGACGCTGACTCCGACACAAACTTGCAGGACGACTCCGGCCAGACTGCTCTGATGCATGCCTCTTTCGAGGGTCACATCGAGTTGGTACGTTTGCTCTTGGATGCTGGTGCCGATAAGAGCTTGCAGGACGAGTCCGGCGAGACCTCTCTCGGGCTCGCATGCTCCAATGGCCATGTCGACATTGTACGGCTGCTGTTGGACGCTGGTGCCGACACAAACTTGCAGGACAAGTCCGGGAAGACCGCTCTCATTCGCGCCTGCTCCAAGGGCCACGACGGGATTGTACGTTTGCTGCTGGAAGCTGGTGCCGACAAGAACGTGCGGGACAATTCCGGGAAGACCGCTCTCATTCGTGCCTGTTCCAAGGGTCACGTCGAGAGTGTACGTTTGCTGTTGGAAGCTGGTGCCAACAAGAACGTGCAGGACAAGTCTGGCGAGACCGCTCTCATGCGCGCCTGTTCTACTGGCGAAGGCCACGTCGAGATTGTAGGTTTGCTGCTGGACACTTCTGCCGACAAGAACTTGCAGGACAAGTCCGGCAAGACCGCTCTCATGTGCGCATCTCCTTGGGGCCACGTCGAGATCGTACGTTTGTTGCTGCAAGCTGGGGCCGACGAGAACTTGCGTGACGAGTCTGGCAAGACCGCCCTCATGCATACATCTCCCGAAGGCATCCCCGAAGCCCTTGAACATTTATGTTCTCGGCTGATCGCCGCATCCAAGCACGCACCGTTCAAAAGGCACGCCGAGACTGCACGTTTGCTGCTGGAAGCTGGTGCCGACAAGAACTCGCAGGACGAGTCCGGCCAGACCACTCTCATGCGCGCATCTTCCAAGGGCCATATCGAGATTGTACGTTTGCTGCTGGACGTTGGTGCCGACACGTACTTGCAGGACAAGTCCGGCAAGACCGCTCTCATTCGCGCCTGCTCCAAGGGCCACGACGGGATTGTACGTTTGCTGCTGGAAGCTGGTGCCGACAAGAACGTGCGGGACAATTCCGGGAAGACCGCTCTCATGCGTGCATCTTCCGAGGGCCACTACGAGAGTGTATGCTTGCTGAGAGCGAAGTCGGCCAAACGAAAGCCTAAAGCCCGAAGCACTACCTTAATCCCTGACCGTAAGCTTCAAACCCCTGCCTATATGAATATCATATGCCGTAAACCCTGACTGGTCATACACCCGAATCCCGAAGCCTTAACCAGCCCCCCTTGTGGGGGTAGGGTTACGGGTTTGAAGGTTTAATCCCCCCCTACCCCCCTGATATATACATGCCCCCCGCCCCCTCCATAAACTGTAATAGAACCATAATTCTGAGCATTTCATATTAGGGGGTGGCCGGGGGGGGGGGGGTGGCTTAATATTAGGGGGAGGGGATTAGAGATCTAGGGTTCCAAGTTTGTATGGTTTGTAGTTTATTGGTTTCAAGGCTTAGGCTTAAAGGTGTCAAGGTTACGGGGTTACAGGATACTTGGTTTAGGGCTTCAAGGTTTCAGGGTTGAGGGTTTACGGGTTTCAGGGTTTAGGGCTTCAAGATTTTAGGGTTTAGGGTTTGAAGGTTTCAGGGTTAGGGGCTTCAAGGGTTTTAGGGTTTGGGGCTTCAAGGCTTTAGGGTTTAGGGTTTAAAGGTTTCAGGTGTTCGATTTTGAAGGATGCGGCGTGTTAAGCTTTTCACTTCGCAGACCCCAACCCTGCATTACCATACCCTAAGAGCATGGGTTCCCCTTCCTCCCCCCCTCCCTGGGTTCCGCCCCTCATTAAAGTTATTTCGGATAACTAAGCCGAATTAAGGTTACAAAAGGGAACCAAGGGGGGGGGGTAGTATAGAGGGGGGGGATAGGGGAACCCATGATCAACCCTATAAGCGCAGACCCCAAGCCCCTGAAGCCCGAAACGCTAGGCCCCTAATCCCCAAGAGCCCGGAGCAAACTTTTGATCCTCCTGGCTACAAGAA
>CAJNDS010002596.1:110000-290000 GCA_905221605.1 Symbiodinium natans | reverse complement strand
GTTGCGGTCTTTATGGAGATTTCGCCACGGTGGGTTTGGAGGGTTTCGGGCTTTGGGCTCAGGATTCATAGTACCGGTGAGGGTTTCTGGGCTGTACGGGTCATTCAGGGCTTTAGGGTGCGGAGATTTAGGGTTTATATAGGGGTTTTCTTGGAGGCGGGGTACAAGTAGGGTATCAATGGTGAAAACCCTGAGGGTTCTGATACCCTTACAAAAAAGTACCCAAAGGTATTGTCAGGAGTCACTTGCCTCTTCAGGCTACAATCCTTCAGCAAACCCTAAGCCTAAACCCTAAACCCTAAACCCTAAACTCCAAACTCCTAAACCCTAAGCCCTGCTTGCAGGTGCCCTCTTCCCAGCCTGGAGTGCGGGTCTTTGCCCAAGCGTTGCCCGACGAGGTCGCGCAGGTCGGTGCCGCGCACATCGATGCGGGAGATGGGGCCCTGGTCATGTCGAGCGTCGTGCCCACGCCCGATCCTTGGGGACTACATCTTCTGCCCATATTCCCTGTTGTTAGGGTTTAGGGCTTGTAGGGTGCAGGGTTTAGGGTTAGGGTAACTATGGGACCCAGAGTAGGCCCTTATTCCCTTTTTTTTAGGGTTTCGATTCCCACACATAATACCCTTTAATCCAAAAAGGGCGCCCTAAACCCTAAACCGTAAACCTTAAACCCTATTTATGCCACAAGGATGGCACGCGCATCCGGCTGGTGCAGGAGAAGCAGCGATTCGGGGAGCCCCTTGGAACGCTGGAAGTGAAGGCGCCCCTTCTGAAGCAAAGTTTAGGGTTTAGGGTTTAGGGTTTAGGGTTTAGGGTTTAGGGTTTAGGGTGGAAAACCGTATAAGCCTTGACTTCCTAAACCAGCCAAAGCTGCTGAAATGAATGCTCTCGGCTCTCGAACTGCCACAGCCACAGGCGAGCTGCCAGCAGATGGATTTCGAGCGGGTGGTCTCTCTTCTGGTGCCTGGCACGGAGAAGTTCCGGTCCGCAGCGATCTCATATGGTGCCTTGCTTGCCCAGTGGTCCTCGTTTGTTTTTTTTTGGCTCCAGGTTCCCTTATAAAGTAAACAAGAATAAAGGGTATATTACAATATACCCTAAACCCTATAAGCGTTTAGGGTTTAGGGTTTAGGGTTTATAAACCCTATATATGGTTCCTGGGCTATTAAGGTGCCACGGGCACCGGGAAGACCTTCTGGCAGCAGCGGCTGCAGCAAGCGATCGGCGCAGAGCTGCTCAGCCGCGCAGGGACTTTGAGCCTCAGCATGGTGGAGGTGGGTGGTTTCTTGAAATATGGGTCGCTTTTTTTGTTGGGTTCTTTGGGTCCTATAAATATACAAATAAATATCAATATAAATATAAATAAATAAATATAAATATAAATAAATATAAATATATATATATATACATATATATAGTACCCGCATCCTTGAAAGAAGGACCCGAAAAGGGACCCCTAATTTAGAGAACTGGCCAGGTCCTGGAGGTCTGTCGCGATCTGCTGGCGCCCTCGGCTGAGCCGCTTCCCCTGCGAGAGGGCTCGGGCCAGTCAAAGAGCTTATCCGCCTGCCTACCGTCTCTTGTTAGCCCAGTGGGGTTTAGGGTTTAGGGTTTAGGGTTTAGGGTTTAGGGTTTAGGGTTTAGGGTTTAGGGTTTAGGGTTTAGGGTTGATGGTACCCTTTACCCTTTTTTTTGCTTATGGGTTCCCTCATAAAGTAGCCGACCCCAAAAAGGGTGCCCTTGTTGTAATATGGTTACTGGGCTACTAAGGTTTTATGAGGTGCGCACTGCGCAGGAGCTGGAGGAGCGGCTGGCAGTGGCAAATGGAGCCAGGCAGACGGAGGCAACTGAACCGAGCCCCTCGTCCTCTCGCACCCACCTTCTCTGCATCTTGAGGACGCTATACCCCCCTTGGGAATTATTTTTTAATGTTTATGTTTATATAGAACCCAAGAAGATATTAAACATATTACTTTTATGAAGGTTCTACGGGGAGTACAGGACAGACCGTTTCGAGGTCATGCTCGCCGACTTGGCCGGCTCTGAGCGAGCCGCGGATCGACGCTCCCACACGTCGGCACAGTTGGCAGAGGCCAAGGCCATAAACTGGTCCCTCGCCTGCTTGCACGAGTGCGTCCGCCACGTGGCCGAAGGCTCGTCGCATGTTCCCCTGCGGCGCACACCTTTGACAAGGCTGCTTGAAGGTGTGCTGACCAGGGCACAGGATCACCAGATCGTGTGGCTCGCACATGTCCATCCAAGCAGCAGGTGCCTTGCACATTCCGTGCATACGCTTTCGCTTGCCGGCGACCTTGTGAAGGCGGGTCTGGCCGCGCAACGGCGGACAAAGCCCTGGCAGGAGGTGCCGCCGAAGGCGTGGACCAAAGATCAGCTGACAGCTTGGATAACAGCAAGCTTTCCCTCTATGCCTTCCGACACCTTCGCCTGGGCAGATGGCGCGACCTTCGCTCGCGAGTGGGAAAGGGACCTCATCAAACGGGCTGAGCTTGCGGGGGCCTCCAAAGAAGATGCCACCGCCGCCTACGAGGCGTTTCATGCGCGGGTGCGTGCCGGGCAGGGAGAAAAAAGGTTCCGTTTTTGCGCCCCTAAGTAGCACAATGCACGTGTCCACTGTTTCACATGTGCGCTGCACTACACAGAATGCTGGTGCTTGCTACTGTCAATGTTGCTGCTACTGCTACTGTTACTGTCATTGCGAGTAAAATGTTTTGATCTTTGTGCCTTTCATCATTATTGCTTGTGTAGCTAACTATTTTTGCACAAACGCAAAAAGCAGGCTTTTGAACCACACGGTTGCTGTTATTCTTGTTGGAGAGAGTTGGGGGTTTGCGATAATACGGGACCCCTAATTTCGACCCCCAAATAGTAGGATCCCCTTATAATCAGGACCCCAGTACGGCACCCCTAACACTGAAGAACACTAAACCCTAAACCCTAAAACCTACACCCTAAACCCTAAACCCTAAACCCTAAACAAAGCCCTCAGTTGCTTTCTGAGCAAGCTCGGCTCAGGAGCCTCTGATTCGCCGCGCGGGCATCGAGGTGATCGACACCTACACCAGCGGCAGCACGGCAGATTTGGTTTAGGGTTTAGGGTGTAGGGTTTAGGGTTTAGGGTGTAGGGTTTAGGGTTTAGGGTTTAGGGTTTAGGGTTTAGGGTTTAGGGCTCAGGGCTTAGGGCTTAGGGCTTAGGGCTTGGGCTTAGGGTCTAGGGTTAGGGTCTAGGGTTTTAGGGCAAAGGGTTTTAGGGTTTAGGGTTTAGGGTTCAGGTTTCCTTTGGGATGCTGCGGTCCTTCTACCGAAGCCACACGGGTCTAGGTGCTTGGCTTTCGGGTTGTGAAACTGTGACAATGGTCAAACATATTGTATCAAGCACCTTTTTGGAATCCGCCGGACACCCTCCCCCCCCCCCTCCCCCCCCCAAAATTCACACAGGGTGATTGTCCAAACTCTCGGATGCACGACCAGACTGGCATGATAGTTTTCAGGGTTCACCCTAAACCCTAAACCCTAAACCCTAAACCCTAAACCCTAAACCCTAAACCCTAAACCCTAAACCCTAAACCCTAAACCCTAAACCCTAAACCCTAAACCCTAAACCCTAAACCCTAAACCCTAACTGTCCTTTCTCTAAGGGTAAGTTTCCTCGGTCCGGCCCCTTACCTTGTCTAAAAGGTTTCTGAAGCGGGGTCCCTTTGTTTTTTTTATTGGGTATCTAAGCAGGCTTTCCAAAATTCAGAGGCCCTTGTAACCACCCTTTTAGGGTTTAGGGTTTTAGGGTTTAGGGTTTAGGGTTTAGGGATTCGCTTGGGCGGTGTAGGTCCCGATTACGCAGGAACAGAGCAGTCGGTCTTTCGGTCCCTGTTGTGCTGGTGCTTCGTGTCAGGGTTTAGGGTTTAGGGTTTGGGTCGCCCTCGACCCTAACCCCCTAAGCCCCTTACACCGCGGGATGGGAGGGCCTGTCTTCACCCCTGCAACTGTTTCATCACTACCCGAAACCCCAAACCACAAGTTTGTTCGGGGTTAATTAATTCGCAGGAGGTTGGTTGCACTTTCAGCACTGTCTTTCACACACTCGTTGGCTTTGGCTATGAGCGCTTCGGCGGCTCCTTGCACCTGAAAATAGCCACCGGAGCCGCCGCCCGCCCCCCCCCCCCCCCCCCCCCCCCCCCCCCCGCAAAAAAAAAGAACATAATAATAATAATAGTAAGAATAATAATCATAGTAAAACTAAAAATTGTATATACATCCATATACATATATATATATATATCAACAACAGTCTAAACCCTAAAGTCTAAAGCCACACGTTTTGGTTTAGCTCCTGGGTGAAGGTCTCAAGAGCAACTTCTTTGGAAAGTCGCCCGAGTACCCTCCAAAGTGTCGTAGTAGAATTCAGACGAGTAAAGCGGAAAGGATCTGGAAGGTGTTATCACAAAACTTAGCTCTTGCGAATACACATAAATCAGACCTTGAGCCTACTTGGAGGTTCAGCGGTACTTACAAGTAGGATGAGATGTACCTGAAGTTAAGGTTTCAACAATAGCTACCCTACTTGTAACCCTACTTTTGAGAACTCATGAGCTTCCAAGTAAAACCCCATAGGCAGGTAGCGGCTTCTGACGGCAAACCCTAAACCGGAGGTTTGCAGCACCCGGGAGATTCTCCGGACGGGCGGGGGCCGGGCTTGCTGTGTAGCGAGGGCGGAGAGGGGGGGGGGGGGGACGTCTCAATTTTTGTTGCAGGGATATCAAACTGCAGGCATGATCACATTTAGGTTTTCCCATTCACGCGAAATTTGCGGTGAGTTTTGGTTGGGCTACTTTTAGCACAGCTTAGGGTGCAAGGCATGCATTTTTGCCTGTCACGCTGTTTGAGAATGTGGGTTCTGGTCAGGTTGCGCAGCATCTTGCTTGACACCTGGCGAAGCCCATACCCCCGGAACCATTCCGAAAGTTCTCAACCCTAAACCGTAGGCTTTGAGAATTGTATCTTCCACCGATCAATTAGGACACGCTCAAGCCGCTCACTCACTTGCAAGCATTTGCGTGTTTAGTTTTTTTGTTCTGGGCTTAAGCTCGGCTTTCAGTGACTAGGGATTGTTTAGAAGTTGCAGTATGACATGGGATGTTCAGATTCTATGGAGATGTGGACTAGATCGACTTCACATAGCGTTCAGAGCTTATTATCTGGGAGTCCCTTCCCTTGCCCCATCGACAGGACGGAGTCCACTACCCCGGACGGGTGTCGCGTCACCACGCGCAGCTGCTGATCAACGCGGTGTGCGAAAACCAGCGCGCGGGAAGGGCGAGTCCTGTACCAGAAGCCCCCTCTACTCAACCTAAGCCACATATCCCGCAGAACTTGAGAGTCTCAGCCTAAACCCTATCTCCTAAACCCTAAACCCTACTAAAGCCCCAAGCCATCCAAAAGGACCTTCTAGGCCCCAACCAGGCCCCAACCTTCAACCGTTCCACTCGCAGTCCTGAGCCCAGCAACCTGCTAGGGTTTAGGGTTTAGGGTTTAGGGTTTAGGGTTTAGGGTTTAGTGTTTAGGGTTTAATCAGGGTTTAGGGTTTAGGGTTTCAGGGCACATAAGGTTTATGCTTATTCAGGGGCTTTCGGGTTTCCACATGAAAACCCTTTGCTGGGAGGAGGGGATTCGGATGGCTCTTCCCTCAGCATGGCCGAGCCTGAGTCCTCCGAAATTCTAGGAATCTAGGGGTATAGGGTTTAGGGTTTAGGGTATAATTAGGGTTTAGGGTAACTAGGACACAGAGTAGGCCCTTGTTCCCTTCTTTTAGGGCTTAGGTTCCCTTATGGCCCCCTTTAAACCGAAAAGGGTACCTTGTTATTCCTAGGTTACGCTTGCGTCTAGAACCCTACATCTGTTTTTCTTGTCTTTTCGGGGCTCCTCAAATCCCCCAGCCGCGAACCCTAAAACCATCGACTAGGGTTGAGGTTTAGGGTTTGTGTTTAGAGTTTAGGGTTGAGGGTTTCGGGTTATAGTTTAGGGTTTAGGGTTTAGGGTTTAGGGTTTAGGGTTTTACCATAAGAGCCTGGTGCAGAGTCGGTCGCCTTTATGCCTTTAAGCTCCCTAAGCCTTTTTAACCCACAGTCAAACCTTCTCCCTCCGAGAGACCTCCCAAAGCCTTCTGCAGGGTTTAGGGTTTACGCTTGTAGGGGCTTAGGGGCTTAGGGATTCAGGGTTTAGGGGTTTAGGGTTCAGGGTTGAGGGGTTTAGGTGGGTTATATATAAACCCGAAACCCTAAACCCTAAACCCTAAACCCTAAACCCTAAACCCTAAACCCTAAACCCTATTTGGGGATTTAGGGTTCAGGCATTTGGTTTTTAGGGCTTGGGGTGGCACTAAAGGCAACCTGATCTTCTACAACAACTTCCGTGGCTGGTGGGTGATCTACCACGAATTGAACACCATGGCCGGACCAGGGTCAGGGCTTAGGGTGTAGGGTTTAGGGTTTAGGGTTTGGGGCTTAGGACACTTAGTTTAGGGTTTAGGTGTAGGGTGTAGGGTGTAGGGTTTAATGTTTAGGGTTTAGGGTTTAGGGCTTAGGACACTTGAGGGTACAGCATCTAGGGATTTTTTTGGTCCCCCGACTCTGGGGGCTCGAGGGCTTAGGGGCCAAAGAAAGAAGGGTTTAGGGTGTACCTTAGGGCTTAGGGGTTTTAGGGTTTTCGGTTCAGGGTTATTTTATACTTTAAGGCCCAAGTGTTCCCTACCTAGGTACATGGACCCTTACGTTTAGCCCACCCCCCAGTGACGGCTGCGGCTAGGGTTCAGGGTTTACCTTCAGCAACCCAACCCGAAAAAAAAGAGGGTTCTACTTTAAAACCCGGTTCCGGAAACCAAAACCGGGTTTTGCCGGGCCGAAAAGAAGCCGACGGTGTTTTTGTTGGGCGGGGTTTTCGACGGGTATTGACGGGTTCTATGCGTCGTATTTTGTAAGAACCGGCTCTGTTAGTCAAAACCATTTTTTGACAAAATCTTCCGGACATCCCGGTTTTGGTTTCCTGACGCACTTTCGTCAGGGTTTTGGTCGCCCAAGGTAGGGTTTAAGCACTAGGCCTTTGACCAGATCAAGCCCCGTGGCCCTGAACACCTAAACCAAAGCCTCTTACTCCAAAGCCCTCGACGCCCAAAACACCTCAACCCTGTGACAAGCGCCTCAACTTCTCAAGACCCTAAGCCTTTAGCCTTAAACCCTAAACCCGAAACCCTAAACCCCTAAACCCTGTATCAAAAATCCGAAGCTGTTTGTTGGGGTCGGGGTGGGCTCTGGGACTCTGGCTTGCTGGTAAAAGTGAGGGCTTAGGGCTCAGAGGCTTCGCTTTTGTAAGTCTTCTTAGTATCTGAGTCTACATCCCCCCTTGGATTTTTTTTATTTTTGTTTATATGAAACCCGAGAGGGCATGAAGCATATTATGTTCATTAAGGTTCTAAGGGGAGTATAGTTCTGAATGAGTACACTTTACCCTCGTTTTGGTTCTGGGCTTGCCTTATACAGCAACCAACCCTCAAGATGATTACTGTACAGCAACCAACGCTCATTAGAAGATGGTTAATCTAGGATGCCCAGTAGTACCCTTCTTCCCTTCTTGCTAGGTTTAGGTTCCCTTATAAACCCCTTTAAGCAAAAAAGGGCACCCTTTTTCATCCTAGGTTACTGGGCAACCTAGTAGTTTTGGGGGTACGAAGATAATTGAGACCTGTTAGAAGGTTCTTAGGCAACCAAGGCTCTTGATTCTTCGGGTAAGCCACATATAAAGGCCCCAAAGCCCTCAACGATATGAACCCCAAACCCTAGACCCTAAACCCCAAACCCTGAACCCTAAACCCCAAACCCCAAACCCCAAACCCTAAACCCTAAACCCCAAACCCTAAACCCTACTCCCTAAGTTCATGGCACCGTTCATGGGAAGGAGGGGCCGAGACTGTGGGCCGAAGGGCAGCTTGCAGGGAGGCTCAGGAGGTCTTAAAGCATGAAGCATGGGGGTGTTAGGTTCAGGGTTTAGGGTTTAGGGCTTAGGGCTTAGGGTTTGGGGTTTAGGGTTTAGGGTTTGCGTTTGGGGTTTGGGGTGTTAAGGTTTTTTAGATTGGGGGCAGGGGTTAGGGTTTTACGGTTTGGGGTTTGGGTTTTTGAGGGTTAGGGTGTTCAAGAGGCTAAGCCCTGTAAACCCTGTCTTTCCCGAAGCCTGGCTATGGGTGTTGCCCGGCTGAAGATGAGGCATGAACTTGAAATACAGCACATAGGGTTTGTGAGCTTGGACTTTGGCACTTCGAGAGTTTGTGCGAACCACCGTGCCCTTGCTTAAACGAGCCCTAAACCCTAAACCCTAAACCCTAAAATCTGAGCCCCAACTGCGCAAAGATGAGAAACCTGATGTCCCGACATGTGGCTCCAATCCATCCACAGGAGGAGCTCGCAAGGAACAAGGGAACTTACGTTAAACCCTGTCAACCCTAACCCCTGGGTTTAGGGTTTAGGGTTTAGGGTTTAGGGTTTAGGGTTTAGGGTTTAGGGTTTAGGGTTTAGGGCCCTGTAGAAGACGGCACAGCAGACTGGCGAAGTTCCGCAGGTGCAGGGCTTGAGGGTTTGGGGATTCCAGGGGCACTGATCTATATCAGGTATAGGCCCCTTGGGACTTTGTGGTACTTCGCCGTAGCTTTAGATCCTTAGCTTTTTTGGGTTTATTGGGTTTCTTAGTAAGGCAGCTAAAAGTTGAGTTTATTCCCTTATTGGGTTTAAGAGGGTCACAAGGAATATACTTTTTCTCAAGGGCCCTCCTAGTACAAAAAGCCACCAGCGCCCTGCACGAGGCCCTGACCCCGGATCGCGTGGATCCACTGGCCTGGCAGGCGCCATGGTGCACGCGGGGCAGGGGTGGTGGTTTTGGTTTAGGGTTTAGGGTTTAGGGTTTAGTGTTTAGGGTTTAGGGTTTAGGGTGGTTCCAGCCTTCCTTAGGTTGCTGAAAATCCTAATTACTTATGAGTACTCCTAAGCCCTAAACCTGATAGCATTTCTTAGAGAACTTATAAGCCTACTTATAGGGACTCATGAACCTCCAAGTAGTGTTCAGGGTCGACCTCCTAGCACTCTCTAGACCCAAATCGATCGCAAGCCCTTAAAACCGAACAAAGTCAATACGTTTAGGGTTTGGGGTTTAGGGTTTAGGGACCAAGACAGAAGGATTGGCCGCGACTCGAGTTGCTGGATGTTGATGCAATTTTATTTTCTGCAGCCCCTGCGCGATGTCTGCTTCATGCTGTACAATAGTCCCCTCCCCCCAATATAAAAGCCCCCTTACCCCCTAATTTTAAAAAAGACCCAATATACTACAATATAACCAGAATGGGGGGTACTTATTCTTAAGGGGTAGGGGGGGGGGGCTTAATACTAGGGGGAGGGGATTAGCCACCAGTTCCCTAAACCCTAAGCGTCATGCAATCCTTGTTTCGTCTTAGGTAACCCACAACATTGGTAGTTAGGTGGACCCCACTAAAACCCTATTCGCCCATCGATGTGTTTCATTTTTAAGGAGTACCCACACCTGTTTAGGGTTTCGGGTCTAAGGTCGGGGTGGGGACCCTAAACCCTAAACCCTAAACCCTAAACCCTAAACCCTAAGGTCTCCTAGAGCGTTTAGACTGGTTTCGCCTCTGGAAGGGTGCAGGAGTTCCTGCGTCGCTTCTACAAGTCAAGCTTAAGGCCTCGAAGCAAAGTCTTCTGGGGTTTTAGGTCTTTAGGGTTTAGGGTTTAGGGTTTAGGGTTTAGGTCTTTAGGGTTTAGGGTTTAGGGCACCCAAACCCTAAACCCGAAGCCGCCTCGCACCCCGAGGGCTTCACGCAGAGGTGTGGATCCAGGACAACAAGACCGTCGTGGGAGGCGGCGCTTGGCTCTCACACCCGACGCTGCGCAGCCGCCGTGCTTTCTGGAGCGGATGTTTTTTTTTTTTTTTTTATCCTTTATCCCGAAGCCCTAAAACCTTCAAACCTCATACTCCTAAAGGCCTGACAACCCGACAACACCCTCGAACCCTAGAATTGGAATGTGCTAGGGGGGGGAAACCCTAAACCCAGGCTCCCCTGACAACTCCCCCCCCGAGCTACTTGGAGGTTCAGGGTACTTAGTAAACCAATTATATCTGTACTTCTAGCCCAATTAAACCCCAACTAGGGCACAGAAGGGGCCTATAAGTGGGTTCTCAGTAAATACCTACCCTAAATCCTAAACCCTAAACCCTAAACCCTAAACCCTAAACCCTAAACCCTAAACCCTAAACCCTAAACCCTAAACCCTAAACCCAAAAGTAGAGGGTTTGGGGTTTAAGGTCTCAACTTGTGCCAGGCAAGTTGCGGGAGCCGTGGATGTGAACTGGGCGTTTGGCCGCAAGCTAAGTTAGGGTTTAGGGTTTAGGGTTTAGGGTTTAGGGTTTAGGGTTTAGGGTTTAGGGTTTAGGGTTTAGGGTTTAGGGTTTAGGGTTTAGGGTTTAGGGTTCAGGGTTCAGGGTTCAGGGTTCAGGGTTTAAGTACTTGGAGGTTTACGAAAGTAAGGGACCCCCAATATAGACCCCCCAAATTGTGGGATCTCCTCAAAATATGGACCCCAAGAAGGTTTCAGCACAGAAATGTCTCTGATCCCCACACTAAACCCTGAGCTTTGGGTGCATAGGCAGGCAAGTTGAGTCGAAGTTCTATCTTGGCAGTTCTCTCAATTCTGCCCCTAAGCCGTAAATTCGAAATCTTCAGGGTGTAGGGCTCAGTAGAGTTCGACCCTAAACCCTAAACCCTAAACCCTAAGTTGGGGGTCAGGTGTTCGAGCCTTCGCCTCCGTTTTGCCTGATACTTCAGGTTTCGCGCGTTGGGGCCAAGGATGTCCGAAGCCCTAAAGCTCTTAGACCCAGATTCTTGCACCGCAATGTGTTTAGGGTTTAGGGTTTAGGGTTTGGGGTTTAGGGTTTAGGGGCCCAACATAAATCTCAACACCCAAGCCCTCTCCGCCTTCTGTGTGAATCTCCACCAAGGTCACCAGAGAAGGAGGGTTCCTGACCAGGGTATAGGGTTTAGGGTTTAGGGCGTTGGGATCCAGGGTTTCAGGTTTTGGGATTTAGGGTTTTGGGTTTCGCATGTGAACCTCTGGCATGCGCGGCCGCGGCCGAATGCCAACAGTCAGCGCTCAGCTCCCTAAACCGTGGAACCTCAGGGGTTTAGCCTGAACCCCTAAGATTCTATGTACCTGTTCATGGGTACTTATCAGTAGGGTTTGAAGTTGGGTACCGACGGTTGTAACCTTACTTAGGATACTTGTCTCCCTTCCTACTTAGAGGGGCCCATGAACCTCAAACTGGCAATACTAGGGTAAAGTGTCTCCTACTAAGCATTTCAATATAATTCAAAGAAGATTTCAAGATACCCCAAACCCATACCCCTTAACCTACAAAGGGAGAATGTAAGGAAGGATTTTACGATGCCATACCCCTTAAGTTCTTAAGTGGAATGCCCAAGGGTATGCTGAATGTTGATTAGATGAATAGTAAGGTACATGGGGGGGGGTTACGACAATAGCGGGACCTTCATGGGTCCTTTTATAAGGGGATCCCACACTTGGGGGTCTACACAAGGGGCCCCCTATTTTCGGAAACTCCCATATGGGCCCTAAACCCTAAACCCTAAACCCTAAACCCTAAACCCTAAACCCTAAACCCTAAACCCTAAACCCTAAACCCTAAACCCTAAACCCTAAACCTCTCTTTCATATATATTTAAATGTTAAGGAGTTACTGGGCAAGGTCATCTTTTTACTGGGCAAGGTCATTTTTTTACTGGGCAAGGTCATTTTTTTTACTGGGCAAGGTCATGGTTTTACTGGGCAAGGTCGTTTCGTCCAAAAAAATGACCTTGCCCAGTAAAAAATGACCTTGCCCAGTAAAAATGTTACTGGGCAAGGTCATCTTTGTACTGGGCAAGGTCATCTTTTTACTGGGCAAGGTCATCTTTTTACTGGGCAAGGTCATTTTTTTACTGGGCAAGGTCATTCTTTTACTGGGCAAGGTCATTACTGGGCAAGGTCATTTTTTTATTGGGCAAGGTCATCTTTTTCTGGGCAAGGTCATTTTTTTTACTGGGCAAGGTCATTTGTTTACTGGGCAAGGTCATTTCGTCCAAAGGTGTTTAGGATTTCCGGGAGGGCCTCAAGGCCTGCTGTTTAGGGTTTCACGGCCTCACGGCCTGGTATTTAGGGTTTCAGGGTTTCAGGGCCTCAAGGTCTGGTGTTTAGGGTTTCAAGGCCTCAAGGCCTGGTGTGGCTTGTGTTAAGTGTTTGGTACTACGGCGTGATTGGTGCATCCGAAGAGAAAATAAGTAACCTTCTTTTTCTTAATGTTATGGGATTCTTTGGGCGGGTGGGTTTTTGTCCGTTGCCTAGATACACTGCTGGCCTAGTAAATGCTCGAACTTGAGATGCTGAACCCTAAACCCTAAACCCTAAACCCTAAACCCTAAACCCTAAACCCTAAACCCTAAACCCTAAACCCTAAACCCAAAACCCTAAACCCTAAACCCTAACCCCTAAACCTAAACCCTAAACCCTAAACCCTAAACCCTAAACCCTAAACCCTAAACCCTAAACCCTAAACCCTAAACCCTAAACCCTAAACCCTAAACCCTAAACCCTAACCCTAAACCCTAAACCCTAAACCCTCGGGTCAACCTCTGAAGTGCGTGAGGTCAGAACCCAAGCTCAGACATGCAGAGCGCCGTGCCCGATGCCCTTGCCCCAGGGTCTCGAGTGGTAGGGCCCCTAAACCTAAACCCTAAACCCTAAACCCTAAACCCTAAACCCTAAACCTTAAACCTTATAAACCCTAAACCTTAAACCTTCGGCTGCAGGACCCTGGGTTTCTTATACTACGTCAATCCTTTGATCTGGGCTAGAACCTAGTCAGCCTTCACAGGTTTGAAGCAAGTTGCCTGATGGCGTTTTTCGTGGTCTTGGGTGTTCGTGGTTTTCGAGCAATTTTCGAGGTTCAGGGTTTGGGACTTGGCCCTAAACCCTAAACCCTAAACCCTCAACCCTGAATCCTAAACCCAGCATAGGATCTTGGAGCTTTCGGGTTCGGATGTTGAGCTTGTGGGTTCGTGGAATTCAGGGTGGAGAAGACCTTGGATAGCGGGAGGCAAGCCGAGGATGACTTTGGGTTAGGGTTTAGGGTTTAGGGTTTAGGTTTTAGGGTTTAGGATCCCCGAATCCTAAGAAGACAGAAGACGCCCCACATCGATCAAAAAACAAAATAAAATCGGGAAAAAATCGAGCAGAAAAACCTTGTCGGCAAAAGAATCGAATCAAACATCGAGTACAAAACCGGCACTGCCACGTCTTGATTTTATTTTGATTTTCATCTTGATTTTGAATTCTTTTGATTTAATTTTGATTTGTTTTTGATTTGTTTTCGATTTTTCAATTGCCGTCTGCTCGTGTTCGATTTTTCCGATTTTTTCCAGATTGTTTTCCGCGAAAAAATCGCCGAAACTTCGGTCCATGGATATATTTCGATTTTATTTCGATTTGTTTTAATCACAAGTTTTTTGTCCGATTTTTTTGATTATCCGATTTTTGTGGCGGTTTTGTTTTGATTTTATTTCGATTTTATTTCGATGTTTGTATTCCTTGGCCGGCGCCGCGGGCAGCAGCGCCACTTTCAGGAGGGTCCCGAGGTGGACGAGCGCACGCAGCTGTGGGCGGCGCTCACCATCGCCGCCCACTGCATTGAGGCCGACACTGCAGCACCCTGAAGGATCCCGGCGGCCTACGAAAGGGCGGACTGAGGGTGACGTTCCAGCCGGCTACGGGCTCGCACTCACCGGCCTCTGAACGCAACCATGTCGTGTTTCCTTTTGACTTTGTCTGCCTTATTAGGGATTCGGGGATTATAAACTTTAGGGTTAGGGTTTAGGGTTTAGGGTTTAGGGTTTAGGGTTTAGGGTTTAGGGTTTAGGGTTTAGGGTTTAGGGTTTAGGGTTTAGGGTTTAGGGTTTAGGGTTTAGGGTTTAGGGTTTAGGGTTTAGGGTTTAGGCGGGGTCTGGAGTTTGAGGTTTGGGGTTTATGTATTTAGGGTTTAGGGGTCGCTCCGCAGCACTAAGATCTGCGTTCAGGAACTACTTTTGCTTGAGAGGCGTAGCTTAGGGGCCCCTCTACCTTAAACTCCGAAGCCTTCAGCCCTAAACCCTCAACTCCAAAGCCTTTAACCCTTAAGCCCTGCCCTCCAAAGCCTTAAGCCCCAAGCCCTACACTCCAAGCCTGAAACGCCCAACCCTAAATCCAAAGCCTCAAGCCCTAGACCCTACACTCCCAAGCCTTCAACCCTCAACCCTAAACTCCGAAACCTTCAACCTCAGAGTCGCCGCAGGCACCCCACTCTCCGAGGATTTTTAAAAAAGGGCCCCAAACCCAAGGGTACAACTTTAGGAGCTTGGCTCTCCCAACTCCTTGAGCCTGTAGAAAAGCGGGGAGCTTCGACTCCTCTAACCGCAGGGTTCTTAGGATCTCGGGTTTAGGCGGTTTAGGATATAGGGCCCCCCAGACCCCAAACGCAGTACGGCTCTAAAGCCAAGCCTTGACTCTGAGCGCAAGTTCCCAGACCCTGATCGCTTTTTTGTGCTCGACCCCAAAGCCCTGAAACCCCCAAACCCCGAAACCCCGAAACCCCCTAAACCCGAAACCCGAAACCCTAAACCCTAAACCCTGAAGCCCTTGTCAGCTGGAAGGCTGTTCTGGGGCTTCCATACCTCACCGGGGTGACCTTCGACATGGGTCTTGCAGCGCATGGCTCGGGCGGGGGAGGTGAGGACTTGGAGGGGTTTAGGGTTTAGGGTTTATAGGGTTTATAGGGTTTAGAGTTTAGGGTTTAGGGTTTAGGGTTTGGGGATCAGAGAGATAGAGACAGATTTTGAGAGATAATGTTTGGCTGGATGGGTCAATGCTGAGGTTGAATGTCGCCCTGTATGGCTCAGATGTCCGATCGTTGGTCCTTTCGGGTGCCCTGCAATATGACGTATACCGTTCCAGGCCATGACTGGGTTCCTGGGTTTTGGAGTACTACACTTTAATACTGTTTTGGATCCTGGGTTCCTATGATAGCTCCTGCTTCCTAAAAAGTACACACCTTTTCGTCCAGGTTCCAACCCGACGCCCTAAACCCTCACTGTTGGGGTTCAGATTTTCGGGGTGAGGCCTACACCCTAAACCCTAAACTCTAAACCCTAAACCCTAAATTCGCATCTTACTTCAGGGCCTGCGAAGTTTCTTGGATCCCTCGGCCGGACTTGGTCGGAGGGTACTTGGTATCATTTGGTTGGGATAGCAGTCGATATGGCCCTGAATTAGAAACAGAGGCGCGCTTTTGAACCCCCAGCCGTGTGCCCTTAAACCGACTGTTGTGTAGGGCTTTGGTAGAGGCTGCAAGCTGTTGAGCGAAATCGGCACCATGTCATCCCTGAGGTTCATGGGTACTTACAAGTGGGTTCTAAGTGATGTAACTATGGTTATGGCCTGAATTAGGGTGCTTATAACTATGTACCCATGAAACTTCAGGTGATAGCCCAATGAACCCTAAAAACGCTGTAAGCCCCCAAAAGACCCTCGATCAACCCCGAACGCCAAGACGACCGCGGGCACATACAAGATCTGCTGGTGTCCCACTTGGGACCTCTTCCGCGCTCGTTAAGATCTGAGTCGGTTCTGGGAGGGGTTCACGCCTCTTGGGCATTCAGGGTGTTGAGGGCTCAGGGTGTTTAAAACCCATTTTGGCGTTTAGGTGTTGTTTTTGAGGCTGGCCGGGCTTACTTCGAGGTTAATGGGTACAGTACTTGTAAGAATTTTTATATGTACCCTAAACCCTAAACCCTAAACCCTAAACCCTAACCCTAAACCCTAAACCCTAAACCCTAAACCCTAAACCCCCAAGTAAGGCAGCTGACGAGCACATTACTCGAAGCCCAAAAGCCGAAAGTCGTAATCATGCAGTTCTGAGTTCTTCAGTTGACCAAGGGACTAGGACTCGTCCCCTTTTACGTCTGCACCCCTAAAAATTCCCCGTAATATCCTCCCTATATGGCCCTCATAACTTATACTACCTTAAGGATTGTTGAAAAGGGTCCCCAAAACCCAAGGGTACAACCTTATATCCTCCTAATATGGCCCTCATAACTAATACTACCTTAAGGATTGTTGAAAAGCGTCCCCAAAAAGGGTACAACCTTAAGGGTCCAAGGTACAACCCCTAGACTCAGGGGGCTGGTAAGTCTCTAGGTGTATGGCTACTTCAAAGCTCTTTTGACTTGGTAAGTCGGTTTAGGGTTTAGGGTTTAGGGTTTAGGGTTTAGGATTTAGGGTTTAGGGTCCCCTGAGCTTCCAAGTAGGGTTTGCGCAGGCTTTGCAGGGTTTCTGGGCGATACGGTCTCGGAGATCGTTGGGGTTTGGGGCCCCACTTTTGCGGCTCGGCTCTTTTTGGGGGGTAGTAGGGCACTAGGGTTTAGGTTTTAGGGTTCAGGGTTTAGGGCTTAGGGTGTAATTAGGGTTTAGGGTTGAGGCTTGCTTCGGGCAGCCCTCGATGTATGCAGGTTTCCTGAGTCCTCGAACCACAAGTTAGTCCTGCCCAGCCCTAAACGGAATGCCCAAACCCCGAAACCCTGAAATTTCAAACGCAAGAAAGCCCTGAACCCCGAAGCCCTAAACCCTTTAAACTTTATACCCTCCGCCAAAACCCGTGAAACCCTTAAAGCCCTAATCCCTTGAAGCCTATTCCCTAAAAACTGAGAACTTGGGATGTCCTCCCTTATACTAAGAGTCCTGAATAGGCCGGGAGTATAGTACCCCTTATGATCATCCCTATAAAGGACTGTTAGTATGAGGGGAAACATCCCAACCCTAAACCCTAAACCCTAAACCCTGAGAACGATCAGTGTGCAGGATTGGCCCGGCACGGACGTCTGGCGCGGGGACTTCGACACGGTGACGTGCAGGGGCCTTTGGCCGAAGCTTTTGCAGCCTAGGGCTTCTAGGGTTTGGGTGTTCAGGGTTTGGGTGTTTAGGGTTTAGGGTTTAGGGTTTAGGGTGTGGGTGTTTTGTTTAGGGTTTAGGGTCTAGGGTTCTAGGATTTAGGGTTCAGGGAGGCCCCGAGCATCCTGAACAACCTTGCCAGCCAGAGCGGATTCTACTTAGAACCCCTACCTACTTGTTTTTATTTGTTGGGGGCGGGGCCGGTGGGGGCGGGGGGGGGGGGTACCCAATGACTGTCAGCGCGGAATTCTTAAGGCAGGCTTGGGAGCCTGGTGAGTCACAAGTAGTTAACATCTGCTTTCAGGTCTACCAAGTCAAGAACCCTAATGAACCAAAGTGAGCCCCCCCCCAAAAAAAAAAGATAACTAACCTTAAACCCAGTAAACCCTAAACCCTATACCTGGCGCCTACATGAACCCCAAAGCCAAACCCATAACCCCACTTGGTGGTTCGTGGGTACTTATGTGTAAGGGTAACTGGGGTTACAACCTTCTTTCCGGCACTTCTAACCTTACTATTATAAGTAACTATGAACCTCCAAGAAAACCCTAAACCCTAGACCCCAAACCCTAAACCCTAAACCCTAGACCCTAAACTCCTGAGGTTCTGGAGACCAAGAGTATTTCGTCAACACCGGGCTGTTGGTCGTCGGATACCTCACCACGCAGGCATCCGAAGGATGCTTGTCAGGGTTTTTTTGTTTAGGCACCGGGGCTGAATAGGGTTTTGGGTTTTGGGTTAGGGTTTAGGGCTTAGGGTTTAGGGTCTAGGGTCTAGGGTCTAGGGTTTAGGGTTTAGGGTTTAGGGTCTAGGGTTTGTGCGGGGGGGGGGGGGGGGGGGTCGAGTTCTACAACGTGTCTCTACGTCGACAGTTCTGCCTCGGCCTCTGTACCCAGACCCGTGTCGTTGTGAAGGGACCCTAAACCCTAAACCCTAAACCCTAAACCCTAAACCTTAAAACCCTATAAACCCTATAAACCCTATAAACTTTACCTAAACCCTATATAAACCAAAAAGTCCCAGATCCCCAAGCCCTGAGCCCCAAGCCTCTTCCGGGGTCGATGGGGGTTTAGGTTTGCGTTGAGGGTTTAGGGTTTAGGGTTGAGGGTTGAGGGTTGAGGGTTGAGGGTTGAGGGTTGAGGGTTTGGGTTTAGGAAGCAGGGTTCATAGCTATTCTGGAGATGTTCATGCGAAGCCATCAGACACTCGGTTACCGAGGCTCAAATTCCTATGTGCGTTTGAACTAACCCTACATGCTAAACCCTAAGCCCTCAACCCTAAACCCTAAACCTGAAACCCTAAACCCTAAACCCCAGCCCTAAACCCAAGTTGGTGTTGCTAAGCCCGCTTGTTCGGTCCACTGTATCCATGCCCTCCCTCGACCTGTTTACTAGTGCCAGGTGTGGCCCTTATTCGCTTTTTGTGACGCCTCTAAATTGTTGGCAATATTGTGGCTGAGTTCGTCAGGCCTGACAGGGCTTAACAGGGTCCGAATGCCCCAACCGCAAGCAAACCGCTCGGCCCAATCTGCCACTGCTGGCTCATGTGCCCCGACGATTGCCGAACAGCTGCGCAGCAGCAAGCAGCTTTCGGAAAAAGTGCGTATTATCGGCTATTGTGTTTAGCGAAGTCCAAAGCCTCGAGCAACCCTACAAAACAGAAAGCAGGGTGCCCTTTTAAAACATGCCTTCTCCCGGGCCTAGTTTAAGTAGGGATTACGAAGCTTACTACGCCGCTCAAGCCCGAAGCCCGAGGCCTTATGAACTTGGTTAGTATAGGGTTTAGGACCCTAAACCCTAAACCCTAAACCCTAAACCCTAAACCCTATTGAGGGGTCCGAACCCGACCCAGACTTCTCCCAACTTTGGCCCTCAAACTGCCAGAACCGGTACCACTGCCTCTTGGGTGCCCCGAATTGCACAGCCGACGTGCCTCTCCGCGCCACTGCCTCAGGGAGGAGGGGTGCTGCCTTGTACGTACCCTAAACCCTCATTCCTAAACCCTAAACCTAAACCCCAAACCCTAAACCGGCCTAAACCCCAAACCCTAAACCTAAACCCTAATTCCTAAACCCTAAACCCTAATTCCTAAACCCTAAACCCTAAACCCTTTTGCTTCGGCTCAACATCTCCTTCTGGAGCCCTAGAGATTTGGGTTTGGGAACCTTGGTTCGGGTGGCCTGGCGAATTCCTCTTTGTAGGGACGCCATCCCCTCCCCCCCCCCCAAATCCGAAAGCCTTGCAACGTGTATGTTTATATTGCTAGGATCCCCAAAGGGACACCCCACAGATACAGTCACTAACATGTATAAGGAGCTCCCAGAGAGCCCAAATACCCAGATTAGGGGGTATGGGGCTGTCTGGGTGCAAAGATTCACGCCATTGGACCTGCTGCGCTCGCATGTCGGCTTCTACAAAGCATCCCAAGACCCCATCTGGGCACTTTGTGGGAGACGCGCTCAGCGCGCTGCTGACTTCCTGAATCGATCCTATAAACCCGAAGCCCTGAACCCTAAACCAGCCCACTGCTACCCTCTGGTGGGAGCAGTACCCAACCTCAAAAAGGGTACCCTTAGTAGGGTTTAGGGCTTATGGGGCTATAATGGCTCAGGGCTGAGGTTTTTTAGGGATTATAGGGTTTTTAGGGTTTAGGGTTTAGGGTTTATAGGGTTTATAGGGTTTATAGTGTTTATAGAGTTTATAGAGTTTATAGGGTTTATAGGGTTTATAGGGTTTATAGGGTTTTCAGGGTTTTCAGGGTTTACCTTAAGATCTGAAGGCAGACATCCAAGCGCGAGCAGTGCTCTTTCCTGGCGGGACAAGCTGCTCACAGGCCCAGCCGGACCTCTAAACCCTAAACCCTAAACCCTAAACCCTAAACCCTAAACCCTAAACCCTAAACCCTAAACCCTAAACCCCCTATATAGGTTCCCCCCATAATTACGGCAATTTGGGGATAATTTAGCCGAATTAAGGCTATTTAAGAGGGAAACTTTTTCTTTTGCTAGTGCAATGCAAGTGTCAGAGTTAAGTTTATTTAAGGGGGGAACCTAGGGGGGTTAGTATAGAAGGGGAACCCATGAGAAACGTTTCAGGAATTCTGCAACTCACAACCCTAAGAAACCCTGTAAACTCGGTTAACGCTTGGCTTAGCACCCTGAACCCTGCAAGCTTAGGGTTACTTGAAGGTTCGAGGGTACCTATATGTAGGGTTAGAACCACCAAAAATGGGGTTCTAACCATATTTACCCCACTTGTACCCATACTTAGAAGCACCTCCAAGGTAACCTCAAACACTCTCGTCTTGACCCTTTGAGATGCCATCTTGAAACGTACATGCATCATCAGCAAAAGAAGGAGCGGATTTACCCTAAACCCTAAACCCTAAACCCAAAACCCTAAACCCTAAACCCTAAACCCAGGGATGGAGATTTCCTAGCGCCTACCGTGGCGACTCCACAGTGAAAAGCCTGCCTTCTTGAACACTTGAACCTTCATTTTCTGCGTAGGCCCGCGTGCGCATCCAAACCATGTTGAACAACAACCTAAACAGACAGACAACTGCTCATACAAGGAGCTCAGTCGCTACTACGAACCAAGAAGTCTAGGGTTCAGAGTTTAGTTTTTGCCTCAACCCTAAACCCTAAACCCTGAACCCTGAAACCCTAGGCCCTAAACCCTAAACCCTGAAAAGGCTTCGTTTACGTTGGCATCCCCATGGGCCGACGCGCGCAACATCTCCGGTGGCGGCCTCGTCCCAGTGGGTGTAGGGATCTGTTTGAGTTTAGGGTTTAGGGTTTAAGTTTAAGGTTTGGGGTTTAGGGTTCAGGGTTCAGGGTGCAGGGTTCAGGGTTTCGGGTTTAATTAGGGTTTAGGGTTTAGCGTTCAGGGTGTAGATGTTCAGGGTGGTGTAGGGTTAAGGAGGGTGTAGGGTTTGTTCAGTCAGGACGCCCAGTTGTACCCATTCCCGGGGCGCCCTGTCTTATTCGTAGGGCTTACTTGGAGGTTCATGGGTACTTGGGAATATAGGGCTTATAGTTAAGTAGAGTATCTATGGTCAAGGTTATTTAGGATTCTTATAGCCCTACTTATATGTACTTAAGTACACATGAACGTCCAAGTATGCAGGGTTTATATATATATATATATATCCCCGGTTTGGCGTTTGACTCTTTGCTTCAGCCAACGGGGCAAGGATTCAAGGACCTCATCTTCTGGGCCGGGGAAAGCTTAGGATTCGCGCTTTAGGGTTTAGGGTCAAGGGGAGGGCGATTCTCTCGAACTTCCTCAACCACGGCAGCTCCCCACAACCCTGAACTTCAACTCCTTGGTAAGGAACTGGGATCTAGCTACCCCATTCCCTAAACCCTAAACCCTACACGCTCAACCCGGGAGGTTTGCCATCTGCAGATGGCAACCGTACGGTCTTCGACTTCGGCACAGCTGTGGTGGCCGGTGACTACTCGATTTGCTTGGGGCCCGGCTAAAGGCTCTACTATCCCTAAACCCTAAAACCCTAGACCCTAAATCCTAAACCCTAAACCCTAAACCCTGACCCTAAACCTGGGTCTAGTCATTTAGGGTCGGGTGCAGGGCGTTTAGACCCCAAGACCCTGAGTTCACGGTGCTCATCCCAAGATGTGAACTGAGACGCCCTGTACCCTGAACCGAGCCAGCCCCTAAACCCTAAGCCCTCAACCCTCAACCCTAAACCCTAAACCTGTGGCTGGTGAAGTTCTAGAGCCCAGCCGATTCATGTCCGTCCAGTTCTCAGGTTCGGGCTCAGGATAATCTGGCTGGTTCTTAGTAGGGAATGAGGGAATGAGGTACCCTACTATATTATCGCTTAAAGGGTATATATATATATAGGGCACTTCATTCAAGGGGGGTAATTCGGGGTGTCGGCCGCTTTATCAGCTTGGTGCCCCAGCGGTACCCTTTGCCCCCTTTCTTGGTTCTATATCCACTGAGGAAGTAACTATTCAGAAAAGGGTACCCTTACTCGTACTATCATAGGGTTACTGGAATACGAAGTCAGGCTTCGGGCTTGGGATTGTTTTGGCTTCTGGGTTTTGGCTTTTGGGTTTGTGCTTATAATCGGGTAGCAGCCCATCCACACCCAGACAGGGAGAGTTGGAGATCTGCCGAAACAAAATGACATGATTTGGCCCCAGTAGCACTGAGCACAGTTAGCAGGGCTTGGGGCTTAGGGTTAAGGATTTAGCGTTCAGGGCTTAGGGAAGCTAAAGCACGAACCTTAAGCCCTGAGGCCGAGGCATATTGACCGCAACCCTTCGCCAAGCCTCAAGCCCGCTACTTATAGGGTCCCCAAACCTAAGGGCATATTTGGCGGCTACCCCTTTGAGAGGAGGTTGGGGACCCCATGTACACAACAGGCTGTATGTGCCTGACCTTAATCTCACCTGAACCGTGAAGTCTATTATTTCTTCAGCCACAACCCTGAACCCAGAGGCACCAAAGCCCAAACCTCAAACCCTAGAGACCCTGAACACCCCAAACCATAGCAACCCACCGCAAACTCTCTGTGGGGTGGGGGGTCAGGCATTTGTTCCGCCTTCGACGACGGCTTGATGCCCCAGACCATATAAGTTTGCACTGCTGTCGGTAGTGTGTTGTAGGGATTAGAGCTTAAGGTTTAAGTAGGGCTTGGGGATTCAGTAAAGGTTTCACAATTTAGGTTGCAAAGGATCTGGGGGTTTACGATATTAGGGGTACCTTCTGGAGTCCTGGTTATAAGGGGATCCTGCTATTTGGAGTATCGTAAACCCCATCTGCCGTTTTCCTTAGCGAATTTCCTGAGGTCGTGGAGGTTGATGTCGTTGCTTGGGTTGCTCGTCTGTTCTCGGCGGGCTAATGCCCTCTGAGGGTTCATATGCCTCAATAAAGCCTTCTATTTAGGGGACGTTGGGGGTCAATTATATGTGCATGAGCTACATGGACCCTTTTTCGAGATCTACGGAAGCACCCTGTAAGAAGTGCACCAGTTCCTTGTTGTTCCTTGTTGTGGTTAACCACAATGTGCCCATGCATGAACTCAAGGACACGTTCGAACGCAAGCCAAGAACCTTGAACATGGACAAGACCTCAGCAGCCGTTTCGCCTGACGCTTCCAGTAGCCCTAAACCCTAAACCTTCAAGCCCCTGAGCCCCGAGAGCCTCGAGTTTAGGGTTCAGGGTTCGGAGGCCCTAAACCCCAAACCCTAAACCCTAAGCCCAAACCCTAAACCCTAAACCCTAAACCCTAAACCCTAAAACAGGCCTCGATGGCCAGCCCTGCTCACGCTTTAGCGAGCCGCCGGCCTGGCAAGTGTCCTCCAGGTTAGGGTTTAGGGTTTAGGGTTTAGGGTTCAGGGTTTAGGGTTTCGGGTTTCGGGTTTGGGGTTTTGGGTTTGGGGTTTGGGGTTTAGGGTTTAGGGCAGTTTAGGGTCTAGGTTTAGGGTTTAGGGGGATTAGGGGTTAGGGTACTTCTAAGTAGGGATACATCTACTACTGTTGGCATAGTGGGCTTCGGGCTTTGTGCTTTTGGCTTTGGGCTGGGGCTGGGAACGAGCGGCACAACGCAATGATGAGCCTAAAATCGGGTTCAGGGGTTCAGAGTTTGGGGTTGGTTCTAAAAAAGTCAGAAACAAATCGGATGGCAGTGTTGCGCAGGTGGTAAACGTACGCAGTAGTTTCAGGATCAAGTTAAACCGCTAAACCCTAAACCCTAAACCCCACTCGCGGTATGTTGGGCCCAGGTTGCCGGATTTTGCACAGAAACCTCATCCGTACCGGTAAACACCAAACCTTGGGATTTCCCCCAAGTACTCAGTCCTTAATAGGGGTTATAATAGGGGGATCCCAAACCCCAAGCCCTAAACCCTAAACTGTACATCCGAAAATCATCCCTATGAAGGACTGTTCGTACAAGGGGGAACATCCCAAACCAAACCTCCTAAACTCCAAATCGATGAAGGCTCCCCTGCCAGCCCGACAAACTGTTAGGGTTTAGGGTTTAGGGTTTAGGGTTTAGGGATTTAGAGTGGGATTCAGGGGGTTGAGGGTTTAGGGAGTTTTGGGGGGTGTAGGGGTTTAGGGCAGCTATCCATACCCCATTTTCCCCCCGAAACCCCCCGCACCCCAAGAAACCCCAACTCCCTAAACCCCCAATCCTTAAACCCTAAAGCCCTAAAACCCTAAAACCCGAAACCGCCGAATTCAACAAACCCCAAACCTCTGCCAGCCCCTCCAAGGTTTTACGAGGAGGCCGGTAGCATGACTGTGGCAGCGGAGGTGGGGTTGCGGGTTTCAGGGTGTAGGGGTGTTGGGCGTCTATGACTCGAATCCTAAACCCTACGCGCAAAGGGAGGGGTCCGTAGCCCCTAAGCCCAATACAGTCTCCTTTAGCTGATAGAGCCCTTGACCACCCGTGACCCTCAACCCCCTAAACCCCTTAACGCTCTACCAGTCTATCAACCCCTGAACCCCAAAACCTCTAAGAGGTTCAACCCCCAAACCCCAGAGCTCGAAGATCCCTCAACTCTGAAGCCCTGACCCTGAGCCCGAATCCCCACTCTCCCCTCCGCAGCTTGTTAGGGAATGTCGCGAGCACATAGCTGCTTGAGTAGGTTAGGCTAACCCCTTCTCCTCCTTGCAGAACACTTCAGCTTAGCCAGCAACATCTTGAATGTGCTCTTAAGTGGCAACCAGGGAATACCCATGCCTCTGGTTAGGGTTTATGGGGTTGAGGTTGTTTAGGGTTTTGGGGTTTGGGGTTTAGGCCTAGGGTGTAGGGTTTAGGGTTTTATGGTTTAGGGTTTAGGGTTTAGGGTTTAATGTTAACCTCGCATTATTGAACCCCCTGATATTAAAGTGCGCCAGGGGTCCCGGCCGCAATAATAAAGCCCTGGGAATAAAGTACGCCAAGTCGGGGCTGGTTTTTTTGGGGGAGTTTGATTGAAGGGGGGCTCTAAGGAAAGGAATCCTTATTCAAAGGGGCCCTACTCTATTTGGGGGGGTTTGATTGAAGGGGGGGGGGGGTTTATTATTACGAGGTCAACATTAGGGGGTTGTTTAGGGCTTTGGGGTCGAGTGGCTGAAGCCCTAGGGGTTTGGTGTCAATGATGGGCCTGTTTGCATTAGGGTTCACGGCTTAGAGTTTTTAGGTTCTGGGATGCTAACAGAGGAGTCCTCTTGCCTTTGCGCCTAGGCCGCGTGTAAGGATTAAACCTTGGTAGCTCAGTGGTATACCCTTTCGCCCTGTTTGGGTTTTCGTGGAAAGCAACCAACCATCAAGAAAGGTACCTCTATTCAATATGGTCGTAGGGTACACTTCCCCCCAACACAAACAAGTTTCAGCTCGACCATAGTCCCCGTGAAGTCCTCAAGGTCAACTGGCATTTAGTTCCCTAGGAAGCTGGACAAGCAAATGCACACAGCTTCTTGCTTACATAGGTATGTATGGCTGGTTGCTTGTCGGCTGTTTGTTGCTTGTGTTTGTTTAGTTTGTTAGCATTTGCACTTGCTTGCTTTTGCGCAAGTATGTATGCGCATGCGTGTAGAAAGCCCGTATTGCGCATTTAAAATTCATGATTCATGCCTGCTATGCAAACACACCGCTGCTGATTTTTTTATTATGTCAGGTAGCTGTCCTCGCAACTTTTGCCCTAAACCCTAAACCCTATAAACCCTAATCACACCCTAAACCTTAAAGTGCCAGGCTTCGAAAAGCCCAACCCCCTGAACCTTGATCCGGCTGTGTTCTCTGTCTGAGGGAAGTTACATGGTCCCTCGACTATGATCCTTTATGTTCGTTTGCAGGGCATACAAGGGGTTTATAGGGCTTCCCCAAGTACGGGCCCATATTCAGGATTCAGGGACCATGTAACTGCCCTAAATCCGAAGCCCTTAAACCCTAAACCCCTAAACGCTAAACCCTAAACCCTAGACCCTAAACCCTAAACCCTAAACCCTCAGATTCTGGAGGTTGGCCTGACCTTCGAAGCTGGGGTGTATGCAGTCGCGGGCTCAGCTCACAAAGAACCACCGTGGATCCTTTCGTGCTTAGGGTTCAGGGGCTTAGGGGTTAAGGGTTTAGGGTTTATAGGGTTTATAGGGTTTATAGGGTTTATAGGGTTTGTAGGGTTTGTAGAGTTTATAGGGTTTATAGGGTTTATAGGGTTTATAGGGTTTATAGGGTTTATAGGGTTTATAGGGTTTATAGGGTTTAGGGTTTAGGGTTGCGGTTTTAGGACGCAGACGCCCAAAAGCCCCAACACAAGCCCAAGCAGATTCAGGCGCAAACATCCGCGCCCTGAGATTACGACCCCCGAAGTCTCAAACACAAGCCCGGAGCTTGAACCCCATACGGGGGTTTGCGAAAGTAGGGGGGGTGCTCTTTTCGGGGTTCCTTTAATATGGAATCTACTATTTGGGGGGTATATTGCCGGAACTTAAACCCCACATGAAGTAGCGTTTATATTGCTGTTTTTGCTGAGTGTATATAAGGTTCGGTTTTAAATATTGGTGAGTGTATATACTTGGTGTCCTTTTGGGGGTACAAGAAATGTAAACCCTTGCTCATATCTCTTCCCTGCCGAGGTTTTGAATCTCACCAGCGGTTCCGGCCCGCACCTGAGTTGTTTTCTTTCTGCATCCTAAACCCTAAACCCTAAACCCTAAACCCTAAACCGGGTGGTGGTGGGCTGGGTGGGGTTAAGGGTTGTTGGGGTCTGCAACTCTGTAGCCGTTTGCAGGAATCATTGGCTGGTGCTTCAACAGATGTGAAAGATGTTGACAGATAGGCTTTAGGATGTTCCCCCTTATACTAACAGTCCTCCGTAACAGTCCTCAGTAGGGCTCAGAGTAGGGCGTGCTACAGTCCCTATTAAGGACTGTTAGTATACGGGGGAACATCCCAAGATTGGCTTCCACATACACATGCGCAGATTGCATGTGTGCAGCGCCCGTCTTCCTTGTCTTGCCACCGTGCCTCCCGAACTTTGGTGGCCTATCTGGGGTGTATCGTTTCATCGTGTCTAGGCTTTCTCAGGGGGGTCGGCGAAGAGCGAAAAGGCGCAGAGCAACTGACGAAGCCCTAAACCCTAGATCCTGAACCCTGAACCCTAAACCTTAGACCCTGGACCCTAAACCCTAAACCTTAAACCCTAAACCCTAATGCCCAATGGCAAGGCCTAGCAGCCGCTGACAGGCGAGACTCTGGGGTTTTGGTTGCCGCTGCGAAGGATGAGGGTTTAGGGTTTAGGGTTTAGGGTTTAGGGTAACAGTACCCAACCTCAAACAGGCTGCCTGTAGCAGGGTTTAGGGCTGAGGGTTTAGGGTTCAGGATTTCGGGTTTCGGGGATTTGCGCATGGTCCCTAACTTGCATCCTCTTTTCTTGCGCGGGGTGGGGGTTTACCCTGCGATTGAGTTTTTAGTGGTATTTTATTTTTCTCATTATATATGTATATATATATATATGTATATATACATTTATTTTTTTTTTTTGGGGGGGGGGGGTGGCTCAGTGGCTCCTAGTTTGACATTCTGTTGACATCGCTAAACCCTAAACCCTCAACCGCAAATCCCTGAAAACCGTCTTGCAGGTTGCTCTTTGTTCCGGGCGCGTCCTGCAATACCTCGAATGAAGCTGGCCGGGCGCTGAGCAGGGAGTGCGAACGAGACATACTGGAGGATGTCTGCTTTCAATTTCAGGGGGAAACAACTAAGCCCACAGTAAATCTTAAGACGCTTAGATGCCACCGAAGACGTTTCCACTTCGAGTACTTTCTGAGCCTTTGTGTCGTCTGGATTGAGTTCAGGTGCCTAGTAAAGGTTGTAGGTTTTAGGGTTCAGCCCTCTGGTCCTTAGTAAGGAATGAGGTAGGGCCCCATTTATATATATATATATATTTTTTTTTTTTTTAAGGATTAAATAGGGTACCTCATGCCCGCATTCCCTACAAAGAACCACCCAGTTATGAGTGGATTAGGGTACCTAAACCCTAAACCCTCAACCCTCAACCCTAAACCCTAAACCCTAAACCCTAGACCCTAAGCGGATCACAGTCAACCCAGCTGTTTGCACTGAGGCCCGGACATGTCGTTTGTGACAGCACCCATCCAAGTGGCCGTGCACGGCTCGGCCGATGTGGGGGTTTCCGGCAATGTGGGTTTAGGGTTTAGGGTTCAGGGTTTAGGGTCTAGGGTGGGAGTTTCCGAAAATGGGGGTACCTTGTTGGCGTCCTGATTAGAAGGGAATCCTACTATTTGGGGGTCTGTTTTAGGGGCCCCCCTCTTTTCGTAAACCGCCATGTGTCGGGGATTTAGGGTTATTGAGGTGTTCAGGGCTTAGGTTTTAAGGGATAAGGGTATGGTCAAGGATATATTTCAAGAGCACTAGGCTACCCATGTAAGAATAGCCTACGGCCCTCACCGTCATGACTTTGCGTACTTTCGGGGTCCAGATTCAGGGTTCAAGGTTTGGCGATCGTAGGCCTCCAGAACCTCCCCCGAAACCCTAAACCCAAAACCCTAAACCCTAAAGCCTAAACCCTAAACCCTAAACCCTAAACCCTAAACCTAAAACCTCCACCTCCAGTTGCAAAACTCTTGGGAAGCAAGTTGCCACACTCCCCCCCAACCGGGCAGGAAGGGGGGTACCTTCTTGGGGTGAGGCATATTAGGCCTTCTGAAATCCCGAAGCCTTTACTTACTTAGCCAATCGTTGAACTGTGTAGTTGTGTGGCTTTTCCTTCATTTTTAGGAATACAAAGGATGAACCTTTTGCGAATTCCTGGCAGTTGATTGGGGAAGTAAGCTGAACCCGGAGAAACTGAAAACCCTGAAGTCAAACCCTTACAACCCGGAAAGCCCTGTAACCCCTGGACTCTCAACTTTTGGGGTCGAATAGTTACTATTCCGTTATGGCCCCTCGTAGGTCTACTAGAAGAGACCCCAAAATCCTCTTCTAATTATTCCGGCCTTAATGTAGCACCCACACTGCTTCTGCCCTACAGCCTACCATCCCAAAGTCGGTCCGAGACGCCAAGCCCTGGTTAACCTGAAACCCCTATGGTTTAGGGTTTAGGGTAACAAATGTAGAAAAAATGTGCTCTGCCCTTAAGGGCCTGAAAGCCGTTGAGGCCAGAAAAGGGCCCTGAAAGTCGTTAAAGACCTCAAAGCCCAAGCCCTAAACCCTACACCGTTGCAAACCCTAAACCCGAGACCCCCGAAACCCTTAAACCCCAAATCCTTAATCCCTGAATCCCTTATCCCTTAGCAACCTAATCCCCAACCCTAAGCACCCCCCCCCCCCTTCCCCCAGACCCTCAAACCCTTAAACTCCTTAAACTCCTTAAACCCTGAATCCCTTTAACCCCAAAACCCTAAACCCTAAACCCTAAACCCTAAAACCCTAAACCCTAAACCCTAACCCTAAACCTAAACCCTAAACCCTAAACCCCTAAACCCTAAAACCCTAAACCCCAAAACCCCAAAACCCAAAACCCCAACCCCCCCCCCCCCCCCCCCCTCCCACCCCCGACCTGCCGAGAACTCGGGTGCCTGGGCGGCGGCCCCGGTCGGAGCAGCGCCAGGGCCGGTGTTGAGCAGTGGGATCCTCAGCAAAGGGGTGCCAGGCTTGCTTTGGGGGTTTAGGGTTTAGGGTTTAGGGTTTAGGGTTTGGGGTTTAGGGTTTAGGGTTTCGGGTTTAAGGGGTTTTGAGGGTGAGGCTTCAGGGGTTTAGGCTTAGGGGATCCTCAGCAAAGGGGTGCGGGGCTTCCTTGAGGCTTTAGGAGTTTAAGGGTTTCGGGGTCCTCAGCAAAGGGTGTGTGGGGGGCCAGTATGTGAAACGGGCGTCTATTGTTCTAAGGGCAGGTAGATGGTTTTAGGCTTCAGGGTCTAGAGTTTAGTAGTTTCGGGTTTAGGGGGTCCCTTTAACATTGTCCCTTACCAAGACGGGGGGAGCGGGTGTAGGTGTAGGTGAGGGTTTGGGGGGTGCAGGGGTTTGGGTGGTTCAGGGTGGGAGGGGGGGTTGGATCTTTTTGGAGGTCTACTTGGGCACTTAATTCTTGCAGGGTTCTATAAGGCGGACATTTGAGTTATGGCTAGCGCTTATGACCTGATGGATGGCAACCAAAAAAACCCACGTCCAAGTAGGGTTGGGGCTGCATCGTGGCGACCCTCAATCAGGAAGCCCGACGGGTACCCCGGTGCTTCCTTGTAGTTAGGGTTTAAGGTTTAGGTTCCTTGTACAAGACTGACCAGCAGGCAAAAGGGCACCTTGGTTCGGAGGTTGTCTGGCACGACTGTTGGAGGGTGTAGCCCAAACCCTACTCCCTAAGCCCCCCCCCCCCCCCCCTGAATTCCAAACCCGAAATTTCATTCGTGGTCAAAGAAATGGGGGTTACGACATGAGGGGTACCTTCTTGGGGTCCTTATCATGAGGGGTCCTACTGTAACTATTTGGGTGTCTGAATTAGGGGCCCTTGTTCTCATGTACCCCAAATCATGCTTCCCCTTCATAGAGCGACCCGAGGCGGGCTCTATGTGGCCTGCTTGTGCCCGGCCTTCGATGGGCCGGACGCAGACGAGGCGCCACGCATCTCTTGAGGGTATCTGGGTTCTTTGTGGTGCTTAGCGGTAACTTTAGATCCTTAGCCTTTTGGGTTTACTGGGCTTCTTAATAAGGCAGCTAAAGGTTGAATTTATAACTACCCTTAAGTGCAGCCAAGGGGTTACTGCCCGCATAGGGTTCCGGGTTACACAGGCAGGTTTAGGGTCTCTACACAGACGAAGCCCAAGTGCCCAAGCCTCCTGTTCCTAGATTGAGGGGTGAGAACTTCTAACCCTAAACCCAAACCCCTAAGGCCTAAGCCCTAAGACAAAAAACCCTAAACCCTAAACCCTAAACCCTAAACCCTAAACCCTAAACCCTAAACCCTAAACCCTAAACCCTAAACCCTAAACCCTAAGCCGGGGAAAGCGACCTCAGGAACCTTCGGGAGCTGGGGGAACCTTCGCGAGAGTCTTTTTTGGGGCTCCAGATGCCACGTGTGCGGGTTTAGGGTTTAGGGTTTAGGGATTAGGGTTTAGGGTTTAGGGTTTAGGGTTTGGGGTTTGGGGTGTGGGTGGCGTGCTCTTGCCCTTGAAGCCCTCATTCCCGAAGCCTAGGGTTTTTTCGGGTTTTTTGGGGGCTTTAGGGGCTTTAGGGGCTTAGGGTGTTTCTATGAGGTTTTCTCAAAATTGTCTCCTACTTGGCCCTTATATTCCCTTAACAGGGGCCCCCCAAACCCAAGATCAGGATCTTCAGAAAAAGGGCCCGTGCAGATCCTCTAAGGGAACATAAGGGCCCCTAAACCGAAGGATCCAACCTGAACGTTCCAAGACGGAATAATAGGATTCCCGTATAGTAAGGGACCCCAACAAGACACCCCCAATTTCGGAAACAACCATGTGTGGCAGTTGCTCAAATGCCGGGTCCGAGACCCTAAACCCTAAACAAGAAGCCCTAAACCCCAAACCCTCAACCCTAAACCCTAAACCCCAAACCCATTCCTTCAGAGGATCTTTCAAACGGCCCTCCCCCCCCCCCCCCCCCCCCCCCCCCCCCCCCCCCCCCCCCCCGAGGTTGCCTGCAGCACCGTGGCGGACTTTACGTCCCCGATGGCCAAGCTCCAGGTCGGGCTTGCGGGTTGCTCGAAGCTTTGTTGGTTCATGGGGCAATATGAGTAGGGTGTAGGGTTTAGGGTTTAGGGTTTAGGGTTTGGGGTTTGGGGTTTGGGGTTTGGGGTTTGGGCTGGGGTTTAGGGTGTAGGGAAGCTTCGCTGGTTGATAAGGCATGTGTGAGTGCCAGTGCTTGTAGGGGATTAGCGTTCCAAGCACCTAAGAAGCTTGACCCTCCCGTCGACCCCAGCTTTCTAAGATCAGAGGCCCTAAGCGGAGGGCCTAAACCCAAAATCCTGCATACATCAAGCCGTCCACCCGAATCGTCCAAGGGCCGTCTAAACCCCAAACCCAAGCAAGGTTTAAGGATTTTGGTTCGGGTTTAGTTTTAGTATTTAGGGTTTGGGGAGGCCGAAATCTCGAAGCTACACCCTGAGCGCAGGTCACAGCTGTTCAGGGCCCTCAACTGTCCTCCAGCGTCTCCAGCAGCATCATACTCAGGCGCCCAAGGGAGGAGGAGGGGCGATTCGAGCGGATCCCAAGCTTGGGGCCTTTGGAGGGCCTAGGGTGTGAACCCTTGAACCCTCAAGTCATTGCTGCTTCGTAGGAAGGAGAGGACCCCGGTGAACTGATGAGGGGCTGGGGGGCTGGGGGGTGGGGAGAAGTCGTCCCCAGATCTCTGCTCAGAGCCCGTATGTGGAAAATCATCAAAACTACAGCTTGCGAACAACCCCTATCAGCCCCCGAAGGCTTCATGGTATGAGCCCTTGGGCTATGGAAGTTTGATGTGCGGGTTCCGATATTCAGGGCCCAGACAAGTAGGAGCCCTTGCAATCGCAACTCTAAGAGCCCAATATAGGAGTCGGAATAATTACTAGTGGCATTCCCTTAGGGTCCGTTTATAACTATACTATAATTACCCCCCCCCCCCCCCCCCCGAACCCTATTCTAATTATTCAGGCCCCTATATTAAACCCTGAACCCTGTACCTTGCGACGGCGGGCAGGCTTACCTTGGCCCGGCGGCTGGTTGCTGTCGACTCGGCAGCGGCGATCGCCTCAGACTTCCTGTTGCCTAGGATCTGGCGGAGGCCCTTATTCCAGGTAGGCTAGGAGTAGGCCCTTGTTCCTTTTTTTGTAGGGTTCAGGTTACCTTATAAGCCCCTTCAGGTCAAAAGGGCGCCCGTTTTATTCGTAGGTTACTCTTGGGTCTAGTAGGTTTATCAGTAGGGCAACTAGAGTTATAGCCTTATTCAGGGTACATGGTGGTTTCCGAAATTGGGGAGGAAAACTTTTCGGGGTCCACATCACGAGGGAATGCTTCTCTTTGGGGTCTACTTTGGGGGTCCCCTCTTTTCGTAGAACCCTGATTCCAATATTTTAAGCGGACATGAACCTCCAAGAAAAGTCTCCCCTTAAGTGGGTGTGAAGCCGATGAGTCGGAGCCGCTTGGAAGTTTAGGCGGTACTAAGACCTACGGGTTCTTAGGAAGGAAGCATGGCTTGTGAGAGATAAAACCTAGGGCCTAAAAAATCAGAAGAGGTTTTTTTTCTATTTGTATAGGGACCATAAGGGAATGCTATCAGTAATCATTCCGACCCCTAAACCCTAAACCCTAAACCCTAAACCCTAAACCCTAAACCGACCCCAATGATCACCTCATATCCCTTCTGAGAGCCATTCACTTCGCTGGGGTCGGGTTTCTTGGGGTGGCTTTGAGCGCAGAGGTTGAGGGTTTAGGGCTTGTAGGGTTTAGGGCTTACAGGGTTTAGGGTTTAGGCCTTAGGGCTTAGGGCTTGTAGGGTTTCAGGTGCCTTACACGTGGTTTTGCTGGACACCAAGGCATGGAAGTCGCACCTTACTGCCTAGAAGCCGAACCCCAAAGCCTGCATACCCCCTAAAAAAACCCATACTCGAGGCCCCAATCCCTAAGCCCCAAAACCCCAAACACAAACCTGGCCCCCTAAACCCTAAAAGCCTAAAACCCCAAAACCCTAAACCCTAATACCCTAAACCCTTAACCCTAAACCCTGAACCCTTAAACCTCCAGGCATCTGTGATGTTCGACCTGGCGCAAATCTTGGAGTCGGCTTTGGGCACGCCGGGGTCTTGGAATGCCTTGGAGGTCCAAGGGTGCATAGAGGGGCCTTAAGAAGCAGGATAGGGTTCAGGGTTTAGGGTTTAGGGTTTAGGGTTTAGGGTTTAGGGTTTAGGGTTTAGGGTTTAGGGTTTAGGGTTTAGGGTTTAGGGTTTAGGGTTTACGGTCTACGGTCTACGGTTTACGGTTCTAGGTGTTCCCTAGCCACCGGGTTCTGAGTAAAGAGTTGCACACTGGTCTCTGAGCCTGACCTCTCTTGCCCTTCTAACCTCTCTTACCCCTATAAGGAAGAATAGTCCTTTTTTTTTTTTCTGGGGGGGGGGTGGGTTCTTAAGCAAACATTCTTGGGGCCGTAAAAATTAGAATAGGGTTTTAGGCGTTATTATAGTACAGTTATCCAGGGTTTGGGGTTTAGGCTTTAAGCACGAAGCAATAGATCTTAATGTCCTGAAGAAGCCCTACCAAGCCCGAACCCTCATACACCCAAAGCCCAATAGCACGCTTAAGATGTTGGCCCCTGAAAGAGGCCGCGACCTAGCTGCATGCTCCCTGGACCCTGAACTCTGAAAGTTCAATCCGCAATCCCTGAACCCTACGGCTTCAAACCCCGGGCCCTTAGCTCTACGCCCTAAACCCAATAAACCACGTATACAGACATCTTCCTCGACCTTTCCTGAGGGCTCTGGAGGCTTCGCTGCAATCATCTCCGGTCGAGGTTGCTGTCACAGGCCGCGCACTTCAGACTCCTGGGTTCAGGGGTTGTGGGGGCGTAGGCTTTGTGGTGCTTTACTGTAACTTTAGATCCTTAGCCTTTTTGGGTTTATTGGGTTTCTTAATAAGGCAGCTAAAACTTCAATTTTTTACTACCCTCACAAGTGCATCCAAGGTAGGGTCGAGAGTGTAACCCAAGACTGGAGGGTTGAACCCAGCGAGTTCGGGTTCGGGAGTTGAGGGTTGTAGGGTTGTTAGAGGGATTCGGGTTTAGGGTTTAGGGTTTAAGGTCCAAGGTGTAGGGTAGGTCCCGATTACTTGGGTCTCATTGGGCTTAGGGTTAAGCTCAGGAACAAGCGCTGAGCAAGCCCTGCGAACTTAACAAACGTAAATGCCTGTAGCCGGTCCTTAGACCCAAACTTGTGCCTCGCAAGAGCTCTGAGTCTTCGACTCCTAACCCTTGAGATCCCCACCCCCCATCCCGCGCCAGACCCCACAGCGCGCCTAACCCCCAAGCCCGAAACCCTCAACCCGAAAACTCTTAGCCCTACAAGCCCAAAACCCCAATCCCTTAAACCCAAACCCTAAACCCTAAACCCTAAGCCCTAAACCCTAAACCCTAAACCCTAAACCCTAAACCCTAAACCCTAAACCCTAAACCCTAAGCCGCAGGCCTCACCCCCATGCGGGACTCCGGTTCCACCATGGACGTGGTTGTGAACTTCACGGCGACGCTGAGTATCAGGCCCAGGTCTCCCGGGTTTAGGGTTTAGGGTTGTGGGTTGTAGGGTTTAGGGTTTAGGGTTTAGGGTTTAGGCTTAGGGCTTAGGGCTTAGGGCTTAGGGCTTAGGGCTTAGGGCCTAGGGCTTAGGGCCTAGGGCTTAGGGCTTAGGGCTTAGGGCTTAGGGCTTAGGGTCCAGGGGTTATCGGGTTTGTAGGGTTTAGGGCTTAGGGTTAGGGTTTAGGGCTCAGGGCTTAGGGGGTTTAGGGTTTAGGGTTTAGGGTTTAGGGTTTAGGGTTTAGCGTGCTTGCCCGGAACTCTCGTTTCGGGGCTTAGGGTTCAGTGACCTTCGCAGTTTGTTGTCTCCTTCGGGAAGCTTAGGGAGCCTTAGAGCCTTAGGGAGTAGTGGGGAGTATTAGGGAACCTTGGGTTACATACTCGTACCCCCTTGAACCCCCCGAAGCCCTAAGCCTTAAACCCTAAAACCCTACGTACTCCGTTAAGGATCCCGTAAGAGCCCCCTCGCTTAAGAACACTATAGCTAAGGGTTAAGGTCTCGGATTTCGGGTTCTAAACCCTAAACCCTAAACCCTAAACCCTAAACCCTAAACTTTCCAGCGGATTTCGAACCTTGAGCCAGCTCAGGTGCCCCCGCGGACGAGCACTTACTGCCTGCCCGGGGCTCCATGGGGAACAAGGGCTTGGGCTCTCAAGGGATTTTTTAAGGGCTTTTGTGTCGGGATGTACAGGGATGGGGTTTTGAAGGTCTTTTGGTAGGGATTTACAGGCATGTAATGGGAGGGCTTTGGGGTTTTGAGGTTTGTAGGGATTTTCCGGGTTCAGGGTTCAGGGCTTCATGGGAAGCATGGATATGCATGGATGGGTTTCTGGGGGGAAAAGGCTTGATGCAAGCAACACGATGCCCTGGCGTGGCTGTTTTTAGCTGGAAGCCGTAGAGTTTCGATGCGTAGTGACCTACGGCCAACGTGAAAAATGAAACTTTCGAGATGGGTCGGGGTCCACGCCAAAGAGCTTGTTGAGCGACCGCCCAAACTCAAAGCCCCTAAACCCAGTACCCTAAACCCTAAACCCTGTAAAGTGAGCTCCTAGGTCCCAAAACCCTAAACCCTAAACCTCAAACCCAAACCCTAAACTAAACCCTAAATCCTTAACCCTAAACCTAAACCCTAAACCCTGCAAACCGAGGTTCGGGCCTTCGACAACGCCAGCTGCCCCACGGCGCTGTTGGAGCCACCCTGGGAGAGCGAGGTGGAGGCTGGGGTGAGGGTTTTAGGGTTTAGGGACAGGGTTTAGGGTTTAGGGTTTAAGGGTTAAGGGTTTAGGGTTTAGGGTTTAGGGTTTCGGGTTTCGGGTTTAGGGTTTAGGGTTCAGGGTTTAGGGGAACCCGGAAGCCTAAGCCTTGGTCATCGTCCTCGAACCCAAAACCTTCCTCAACTCCGAACCTTCAAACCTGCTGGCTGGTTCTTAGTAAGGAATCAGGGAATGAGGTACCCTATATACTCCCTCAAAGGGTATCAATCTATCTATATCTATATCTATATCTATATCTATATCTATATCTATATCTATATCTATATATATATATATACAGGGCCCTAATTCCAGGTCCATCATTCCCTATTAAGAACCAGGGGGGAACAGGCGAACGGTCGCCTCAGATGGCTGGGTACCGAGAGCCGTTGTCAAGCCCAACCTTAAGAGCCCCAAAACCAAGCGTCTAATTTGTAGGTTAACTTAAGAAGCCTATAAGGGGTATTATTTATAATAACCTAAGTTTTCCATTTTTCGTGGGTTACCTAAGAGGCCTATAAAGGGTATTGTTTATACTAGGTTTTGTTTTTTTTTTGGAAGCCCTGTGCCATAACCTGCCCTGGATGAGCAGAGCCCGTACTTCTAAGTCCTCAAGGCTTGGTGTGCCGTTTTGGTAAGGAATTAGGGAATAGAGTACCCCATAGCAAAAGGTGCTTACAGCATAGAGTTCTATAGGCAGGATATCCCTAGTTCCCTACTGAGAGCCAGGAAGAAGCATGGTCATGCACCTACAATTCAAAATCTGGTTTGGGTTTCTTAAGGCAAAACCCATACTCGAAACCCTAAACCCATGGCTCCTAAACACTGGGCCAGGTTCCTTCTGACCCTCCGTTGCTCTTGGGCTGCCTTCGGCTGGCGCAGGCCATGTGACAGCTGAAGCGGTTTAAGGTACAAGGTGCAGGGGTTAGGGTTTAGTCCTACCCAGCAAGTTCGGGTTCAGGGTCTCGGGTAGGGTTCCGAGTTCAGGGTTGAGGGTTAGGACTCTGAGGCTATTCAGTCCAACCCAACAAGTTAGTTCGGTCTACCTAGACCAACAGTCCCCCCCCCCCCCCCGCCCTGAAATAGGGGTACTCTTTTCGCGGGCTTCAAACAAATTGAGATTTTTGTTTTTTGGGGGTGAGGGGACCCCTATGTTCAGAAACTTCCATTTTGGGTACTTCCTGCCATGGTTCGCAAAATACCTAGGAACTAGGCAAGCTCCCCAAGAAGCAATTTACGATTGGCGTCTAGGTAGCTGGGTAGGCCCTTTGGATTCTAGGAAACAGAGCATGTAGGCCCTTATTCCCTTTTCGTAGGGTTTAGGTCCCCTTATAAGCCCCTTAAACCCAAAAGGGTACCTGTTCATTCCTAGGTTACTCTTGGGTCCAGTTTTTTTCTGGTTTCCTATATTGGGTTTAAGCGGATCATACTTAGGAATATTTGTCAGTGGGTTTACAGGGCCAACCTTGTAAGGTTTAGGGTTTAGGGTTTATAGGGTGTAGGGTGTTCCTTTCTTTGAAGGAAGGAAGGAAGGTGTAGGGTGTAAGGTGTAGGGATTAATAAGTGAGGGTTCAGGCCCGAGGCCTCGGAAGATCTTACTTGGACCCTCTTCTTTGCCTAGAGGCGGCTATTGCAGACATGTGCACCCTGACCCACCCATTCACTCCTGCAGGGGCGTAAGCGGATGCACTGCTGGACTGTTCTCTCGTCGGTCTTGACACAAGCAGAAAGCAAAGACTATCTGCAGACGCCCGCACAGCAATCTCCTGTGCTCTGATCGATGCATTGCAAGACGCAGCAATGCTGGTCTGGCACGGGACGCCGTGTTGCAGATCAGTTGTTGCGTGGCACCGCCAAGCGGGGCGACATGAATGTCTGGACCCAGGACCATGCTCGCATCTGGCTGCGAGCACAAATGCAGGATTGCACAGCGGCCGCCTCGGTGGCTGCGAGTGAGAAGGCAGCTTTGCAATTGGCCGGAGCCACCCTAAACGCTAAACCCTAAACCCTAAACTTTCCTAAGCCCTAAAACCCCAAAACCCTAAAAGAGGACAGGCAGCCTTGAGTTTCCCCTTTTTGCCCATCCATTCGAGCGTCCATGCCAGGAGGGGCTATTTCGTGTATATGTAGGGCTGATTCCGCGCCCGTATATGCCCTTTAACAGGCTTTGTGCTTGGTTGAAGCGGAATCTAGGGACTGCTTACAACCTAGACCCTAAACCCCAAACTTTCTACAGGTTCTTGGGCACAACTTTCTTGGGCCGCCAGCAATTACTCTGCATTGTACGATGTGGGAGTTTACGAACATAGGGACCCCGAAAATAGACCCCAAATAGTAGAATCCCCTTGCGAAAAGGACCCCAACAAGGTACCCCTAATTCGGAAACCCGCATGTAGACCTTGGAGTGTGTGTCATAATTTTCCCGTCGTGGGTTTAGGGCTGGGGCTGAGAGGGCTCACAACCCCAACGCCAGTGGAAGGTGTTGATCTACGACTCCTCCGCAGGTGGGGAAAGGGGTGGTTCATGGTTACTTAGAATCCGGGTTAGAAGCAGAGTAACAATCGTGAAAACTTTCTTTGTGGTACTTACAACCCCAAAATTTCTGAGAATGCCATCCTTGGCTCCAGGAATCACACCCTGAACCCTCAAACCTCAACCCTCAACCCAAGAACCCCCATAAACCCTGTAAACCCTGTAAACCCTGTAAACCCTATAACCGCTCTAAACCCTTAAATCCCCATATACCCTGTAAACCCTATTTGCCGTATAAATCCTGCAAACCTGTTAGCCCTGCAAACCCAACAAACCCTATAAACCCTACAAACCCTATAAACCCTACAAACCCTATAAGCTCGATAAACCCTACCAGCCCTATAAGCCCTACAACCCCTGTAAACCCTACAAACCCTATAAACCCTATGAACCCTGTATTAAACCCTATACACCCTGTAAACCCTGCAAACCCTATAAACCCTACAAACCCTGTAAACCCAACAAACCCTATGAATCCTGTCAACCCTATAAACCCTACAAACCCTACAAACCCTATAAACCCTACAACCGCTATAAACCCTACAAGCCCTATAAGCCCTACAAACCCTACAAAACCCCCATAAGCCCTATAAGCCCTACAAACACTGTAAACCGTATAAACCCTCTAAACCCTACAAGCCCTATAAGCCCTACAAACCCTACAAACCCTACAAACCCTATAAACCCTAGAACCCCTATAGACCCTACAAGCCCTATAAGCCCTACAAACCCTACAAAAACCCCATAAGCCCTATAAGCCCTACAAGCAATGTACACCCTATGAACCCTCTAAACCCTGCAAACCGTGTAAGCCCTGTAAGCCTTATGAACCCTGTAAACCGGACTCGGGAGTCGGGCTCCGTGGAGTTAGGACTCCTTAACTTCTGGGGGTTCGGCCTCATTCCACTGGGTTCTGAGTAGGGAATGAGGGTTTAGGGTTTAGGGTTTTAGGGGGAAATGCGCACCCTATATCCACCCTGTATGTGCTCTTTGTGGGATTATGTAGGGCGCCTTCCTATGTCGTACCCTCGAAGCGATTCCAGAGGGTAACTAATTCCCTCATTCCTTTGCTAAGAAGCAAGTCATTCCAGGCCATCAACTTTTGTCAACTGGGTCGGGGGCCAGGCTTTCTTTTGAGGTTTTAGGGTTTAGGGTTTAGGGTTCATTTCCAAGTGGAGCTGTTAGAAAGTCGAAGCTGAGGATCGGTAAACAGTCCAGAATGTTCGAGGCTTGCTTTGGGTGGGTAGTTCCCCCGCCCCTCTGGTACGGTATATGTCCTTACTCAACCCATAGTAACTTTCCGTACCCTAAACCCTAAACCCTAAACCCTAAACCCTAAACCCTAAACCCTAAACCCTAAACCCTAAACCCTAAACCCTAAACCCTAAACCCTAAACCTAAACCCTAAACTCCCCAAACTTGAAAAATAACATCACACGGAAGAGAGAACTTTCCTACCCAAGCGGCTGGTACTGGTGGCTGTAGAACTCTGCGATTCTAGGCTGTAGTAGCTCGGATGCTGCGGAAGACGTTCAGAACACACCCAAACTGGTCAGGCATCTGAAGTCACCCTAAACCCCAAACCCCAAACCCCAAACCCCAAGCCACCCTATAAGCCCTAAACCCTAAACCCTAAACCTCCCCTCCCGCCCCTGAACTTGGAAGGCTCGCCGGTTCAAGGGATCGTGGCCGCGCAGCGCCCTGGCGATGAGAAAGTTTGCTTGGGTTTCAGTCTTTGGGGCGATATGTGGGGGTTTCCGTAAAACCGGGCACCCTTTTTGGGGGTTCCCTTTAAGGTGATTCTCTTCTATGTGGGGTATAAAAGGGGGTAACCCTATTTCGGGAAATGCCCATGTACCTGCAGACCCTGAGCCCCAAACTCTGAGAACCTACAGTCTAAAACATTGCGGCCGCGGATCGGTCTATTCCAGACTTCATGGGTTTAGGGGTTGAGGGTGAGGGTTCAGGGTTTAGGACTGAACGTGTAAACCCGAGAGCCTAAAGTGGTTTACAACTACCTATAAATAGGGTTATGAGATATAAGTGAGAGGTAAATATGGTTCTACCCTTCTTTGATTATGTGCTTATACATATATACCCCCAGTTGTAGGTACAGTGACAGCGCTGGATAAGAAGAAACCTCTAAGTTTTGGCGAGGGTACTCCACACTTTTGAGGGTGCCCTCGATTTCTTAACGAATTTCTTAATGGGATTCGAACTGGTAACGTTTGAATAGGGACCCCCCAAATTTAAGAAATCGACAGTCTGGATTTCCTAAATTTAAGAAATCGAGGGGCTGAGTTTCTTATGAGGGGGGGGGAGACTTTTCATTCAAGGGGGGGGTAAGCATCCAGATACAGGGGCTGGATTTCTTAAATTGGTTTATGTCTAGAAACTGAGGGGCGGTTGCCAAAAACAACCAAACTTAAGAAATTTAGGACCCAGGATGAGGGTACCCTCGATTTCTTCATTTAGTCTTGCTCTCAATTTTCGTTTTTTTTTTTTTATCCGGGATCCAGCCGCGAGCATGCTCGTTTCTTAATCCAATGATTTCTTAAGCAGTGCTGTCACTGTACCCATGAGCCTTCAACTACCGCTCCCCCCTCCCCCCCCCCAAAAAAAAAAGGCCCTGAAACCCAACTCCTAACCTGACGTCCCAGCTTCCAAGCTCCAGTTCGGACCCTAAAGCTTTACACCCCTGGAGGCTCCGGAGGATCATATGTCAACTAACCCTAAACCCTAAACCCCCAAACCCTAAACCATGAACCCCCAACCCTAAACCCTAAACCCTAAACCTTAACCCTAAACCCTGAACCCCAAACCTTACACCATGAAACCTAAACCCTAAGTCGGAATGAACCTTGCATCGACCAGGCTCGCGGCCTTCCCCATCTCCGGCATTGTGGGCACGCCCACCGCTTCAGCCCAAGGGGGGGCGGGGCAGGGCCCAAGGGGGGACGCAGGGTCGGAGTTAGGGTTTAGGGTTTAGGGTTTAGGGTTTAGGGTTTAGGGTTTAGGGTGTAGGGTGTAGGGTTTAGGGTTTAGGGTTTAGGGTTTAGGGTTTAGGGGCTTCTTTGGGGGGGGCATCGGAGGATTGGAGACTTTGTGCGTGGTTTGGCGGTGAAGCCACATCTGGGTGTCGAGGTTGCACTGCAAGGCACCCCAAAGCAAGACTTCTATGGGAGTTTACGTTAATTGATGGGTACGTATGGGTAGGGTTCTAGGTAGGGTAACCTGGCATTTCACATGAACCTTCTAGCGTTCTCCCCATATGAGATACGCCGATACGCCTGTCAGAATCAGCCTTACTGGCAACTCCTGACAGGAAACCTCCTTCACAACCCCTCCCCTAAAACCCTGAAGCTGTAAAACCCAAACCCAAGCTCGACTACAGGCACCCTCACTGAGGTTGAGGGTTTGGGGTTTAGGGTTGAGGGTTTAGGGCTTAGGGTTTAGGGTTCAGGGTTTAGGGTGAAACCCCAATCCACCGACCCGACTTAGTTGACGGTATGGGCCTTCATAGGGTTCCGAAGCCACCAAACACCCCAAACACCTCAAACCCCAAAGCCCTACAAACCCAAACCCCTAACCCCAGTACCCCGAAGGCCCAGGCCCGAAACCCTAAACCCCAAACCCTAAACCCTAAACCCTAAGCCCTAAACCCTAAACCTGAAGGCTGAGAGATTCAGAGTACGTCCCACTAAGAATCACCAGCTGAGGTTCTGGGCCTCGGCGGTGTGGAGGCCTGGGTTTAGGGTTTAGGGTTTAGGGTTTAGGGTTTAGGGTTTAGGGTTTAGGGTTTAGGGTTTAGGGTTTAGGGTTTAGGGTTTAGGGTTTAGGGGATTTAGGGTTCAGGGTTTAGGGTTTACAAAGAGGTTCCTGTAGTAGCTCTAGGGCCCAAGTATATACTATAAATGCACATGCATCCTCTGAGTTATCTTGAGCTTTCCTTTGTTACTTGCAGTTTTCTAATTCTTGTGTCCTGCGGTTCTAGTAACGTAAGGATTTGAAGTAATAGGCTTTGCTTGGTGGAGCGCTGTGGCCTCAATGTTTCGGTTAAGTTCAAGGGTTTCCTTCAGATCCAATGGCCCACTTTTTTCGTAGGTTGTGGTTCTCAGAGCCCTGATACGATTCTTCGGAACTTCAACAATCAAGAAAGGCTATAAAAGTTGTTAAGGCGTGGTGTAAAGGCCCCAAACCCCATTTCCCATTTTTGCAAGCCGGAAACCCCCCCCAAAAAAAAAAACAAAAAATCAAATTGGCAGGCGCCGGTGCTGGGCTACCGACCGGCCGGGAGCTTGATGCTGCACTAGGGTTTCGGGTTTAGGGTTTAGGGTCCTAAACCCTAAGCTCGAAACCCTTACAGTAACCCTTGACTCCAAGCCCCAGGGTTTAGGGCTTGGGGTCAGGGGTTTTGCACCCAGCGTGGATTCGACTGACGGATTTTAGGTGGGCTTTCACTAGGGATCCTCGGACAGCTTTCGCCCACTCTCCGGTGCTAGCCAGGAGAGATTAGGGTTTCGGGTTTCGGGTTTCTGGTCCATAGGAATTGGTTCTAAGGGAGGTTGCATGGTCCCTCAAGATGGTCCCTTACCTTCTTCCAAGGGTTCTGAAGTATGGGCCCTTGGGTTTTAGTAGGGTATATCAGGGGCATAAGAGTCCCCCAAGAAAGGGCTGAGAGCTATTTGGTGAGGGTTAGAAGCGGCACAAGGGCGGTGTCCTTCGCCTATGCCGAAGCCCTAAACCCTAAACCCAAGCTCAGCTCTCAGATCTTATGCCCTTAGCACCTCCCAACACCCTCAAAACAACTACGATACTAGTTGTGAACAGCCTTACATTCTCCAACCTAAAGCGGTGTGAATGCACTAAAAGCACACAAGCCCCCCAAATCCCAAAGAAAGACCTGAGACCTGTAACCGCCTAAGCCCTCAACGCCCCCCACAAAAATCCGAAAGTCCCTAGACCCTGAACCCTAAACCCAAAACCCTAAACCCTAAACCCTAAATCCTAAACCCTCAACCTATACCCTAAACCCTATATATTTTAAATGGCGCCGAGGCGGTCTTCAGCTGTGTTCGGGGAGCTGACTGCCAGATCCGGATTCCGGCTCGGCCCCTGGAAGTTTCTGTATTTTGTTTTTGGTGTCGGGTTTAGGGTTTAGGGTTTAGGGTTTAGGGTTTAGGGTTTAGGGTTTAGGGTTTAGGGTTTAGGCTTTAGGAAACCAGGAGGTGGATTCTGAGAGTTTAGGGTTTTAGGGTTTCGGGTTTAGGGTTTAGCGGTTTAGGGTTTCGGGTTTAGGGTGTAGGGAGACCTCCTGCACATGTGGTACCACCACCACTCCAGGGGGTGTAACCCTAAACCCTAAACTCTACAAACCCTAGAGGGTCGCATGAAGCTCGGGACTGCCCAACTGTTTGCCTGATAGGATTTAGGCCCACTTGCAGCGAGGCACAGGCTGGCAGACACAGCCAGCGGCAGTTAGGGTTTAGGGTTTAGGGTTTACGGTTTACGGTTTAGGGTTTAGGGTTTAGGAAACGACGTAGCCTGAGCCCTGCGACACGGCATTCACGCATGCCGGCCGGCACAGCCACCGGAAATTCGCGCTCGTTTGGAAACTGGCCGAGAGTTTAGGGTTTTGGGTTCAGGGTTGGGGTTTTAGGGTTTAAGACTTAAGGGTTCTTGGGTTGCTCCCCTTATACTAACAGTCCTTAATGAGGATTCTAGTACCCCCTCCCCCCCCCCGCCCCGGGAAAAATCCCTACTAAGGGCTGTTAGTATATTGGGGAAACATCCCAAGCGGAGAGCCACACGCACACTCCCAGACACTTGGAACAGCCTAGGCCATAGGTATTTAGGTTGTTGGGATACGTTATGCTTTCCCTTATTGGGTTTAAGAGGAACATCTTCATATTTTTTTGGTTCAGAGGGTTTTTTATGGCCATCCTAGGAACAGATTAGGTTTAGTGTTTGGGCTTCAGGTGCCGGCGGGGTTCGGGGGATTGGGTTTTCTGTGGGTTTGGCGTGTTTGGGTACCCTAGAGACCGAAATCTAAGCCGCAACACCCTTCAGCCGGTTTAGGGTTTAGGGTTTAGGATAAAGGGTTTAGGGTTTAGGGTTCCTCCTGCTTCTTCTGTATGGGGGGGAGCGGGGGTTACCCTTCTCAACCCGGCGACCCTGAAGCCTAAATCCTAAATTCGAAATCCTAAACAATGAAGTGTTTTTGGTGTTCCAGGTCAGATGGGTGGCTAGCTCTTGGATGCTTGAGAAGCTGTTCAAGGTTTAGAGTTTAAGAGGTTTTTGGTGGGGGATTGGGAGTTCACGGGTTGAGGGCCTCAGGGTTCACGGTTTAGGGTTTAGGGTTTAGGGTTTAGGGTTTAGGGTTTAGGGTTCAGGGTTCAGGGTTTCGGGTTCAGGGTTTAGGGAGCCCTAAACCCCGAATTCCTGTCCTGAAAGCCCAAAGGCCGCCAACGGCACAGGGGCTGTGCCGGCGGGTGCGAGCTCGGTGCTGGTCATTGCAGGTGCTTTCTGCCCCAGGGCCTGGGGTTCAGGGTGTATGGGGTTTAGGGTGTTTAGGGTTTAGGGTTTGGGGCTTTGCCGGCATAATGGGGTTTAGGGTTTAGGGGTTTAGGGTTTAGAGGCTTGGGGTTAAGGCGTTCAGGGCTTGTGGGTTCTAGGGGGTTAAGAGGGTGTAGCTGCATTTGGGTTCTTCCAGGGCGTGGGACCTATGGGGATTCACTCGGTAGGGTCTTTGGACATTTGTTATCTTCCCTTTTTGGGTTTAAGAGGATCATCCTCAAGAATATTTTTCAGAGGGTTTCAAGGGCCATCCTAATTTCAATAGGGTTTTAGGGTGCTTGATTTTTGTTTTTGTGAGGTCCTGACGCGACGAGAAGCGGACCCCAAACACACAGCGGTGTAGGAATTTGGGCGGCCTATGTTCCCTCAACCCTAAGCCCGCCCTAACCCTAAACCCTAAACCCTAAACCCTAAACCCTAAACCCGAAACCCTAAACCCTAAACCCTAAACCCTAAACCCTAAACCACCCTGACCCTCAGCCCCTAAAACCAGAACCCCTGCAGTGGCGGCCAGGCACGGCGAGCTGCGGCTCCACTTCCCTGCAGGCTTTGGGGTGTTTAGGGTTTAGGGTTTAGGGTTTAGGGTTTAGGGTTTCAGAAAGGCGTTTAGGGCGTAGGGTTTGGGGTTCAGCTTTCGGCCTTACGGATTTGCAGGGTAGACCATGAGCCCTACTACGGTTTGCTGTAGAGGTCAAAGGGTCTGCATAGGGCTTGGGGGTGCTGATAAGGGGGCGCTTGGCGAATCTAGGGTTTAGGGTTTAGGGTTTAGGGTTTAGGGTTAGGGTGTAGGGTAGGGTTTTTTGGGGCGATTTCGTGGCTTTGTCTGGTTTGGGTTAGTTGGGTTTTGGGTGTTGGGTGGAGCTGCGGATTTTCGGGTCGACCGTGTCGCATGTAGCCCTAAACCCTAAACCCTAAACCCTAAACCCTAAACCCTAAACCCTAAACCCTAAACCCTAAACCCTAAACCCTAAACCCTAAACCCTAAACCCTAAACCCTAAACCCTAAACCCTAAACCCTAAACCCTAAACCGCCCGAAGCCCGAAGGGTTCAGTGCAGGAGCTGGCGACTTCGCCACGAGCAGCTCCAGGGGTCTTGGCGGACAACCCAGCAGGATGCCAAGCCGTTGTTTTGTCTGTCTTGGGGGGGAGTGTTTAGGGTTTAGGAGTCTATGGTTGAGCGTTTCGGATACTAAGCCCATTGAGTGCTTAGCTTTCGCCATTTTTTTTTTTTTTTTTTTGGGGGGGGGTGGTTGGGGATGGGATGCTGCGGTGGACACAGCAGTCATGGAACCCCAGGTAGGTGTAGCGCACGTGCAGGAGCTGAAGGCAGTCTAGAAGGAGGGAGCGTGTCTGCAGCTTCTGTCTGAGAAGCCTTAAACCTTAGCCCATGTGCAGAGCCTGGAGTCCCAGGGTTTAGGGCATAGGGTTTAGGATTTAGGGTTTAGGGTCTAGGGTTTAGGGTTTAGGGTTTAGGATTAGGGTTTAGGGCTTAGGGTTTCGGATGTATAGGGTTAGAGTTGAAGGCTTCGGGGCCACGCGAGAGAAGGTCGACGCATCCTCTCCCGCGGCCACCTCTGTCCGTATCGTCACCCTGGGCGCCGGAGGCTTAGGAAGTGTAGTGATGTTGGTGGCTTGGGGTGTTTAGGGTTTAGGGTTTAGGGTTCATGCTTTGGAGTTTAGGACGTGGGGTATTCGCTTGAGGGTTTAGGATGTGGCCTCTAGGAGTTCGAGTGTGCACTATAGGCGTACCATCGAGATGTAACCACTTGTGGGGAGGGGTGGTGTGGTCGACATGGTTTAGGGCTTAGGGTTTTGGGTTTGGGGTTCATGTAGTTTTTCATGGAGGAATTACACTCCTTTTGCGAGCTGTGCATACCATCACTTCACCTCTGACTGTGGCTCAAGTTGCCGATAAAAAGAGGCGTACTTAACGGTTTACATATTCCCTCATGTGCTGACCTGTAAACTTCAGGTTATCAGCCGTAGAGTCTCACACGATGGCTCTGCAGCTTCAAGACGGGACCATTGATCCCAATGCACAACATGATCAGACTGCAACGACCAACTACCAGCAGTTCAACCAGTACCGGGTACAGCAGCAGCTGATCATCGTGCAGCAAAACGAGGATGCAGAGCGAGTTCGCATCGAAGCCGAACGCAGACATGCGGAAATCCTGGACATGGCTACAAGACAGGCCCGTGCAGAAATGGGAGAACTCGAGCAACATGCTGATGCCCAACATCGTGCACGGCTTGAAGTCATCGGTGACCGTATGGACTTTGTGGTTCGTGAGCTGCAACAACAACTACTGGAGACCAAGGCAGCACTAAGAGGTCGAACGGCGGAGCTTGACCAAGCCGCACAGGACGCACGCACACTTAGGATGCACAATCTCGAGCTTGAGGCACGAGGTAACATGGTTCTCGAATCGGAAACTCGTCTCAGGACCCATCTCGAACAGAGTGAATTTTCCCTTGCTAACCTCAGGGTCGTGTACGATCAAAACAGGGAAACCCAGCTGGAATTCTTAGGCAACGAATTTAGAGAGCAAATGCAGTATGAAGAGAACATGTTCACATATGCTATGCATGAAGAAGAAAGTGCATGCGATGTCTTGATTCAGGAGTTGGCTGAGTCGAACCAGCGTTTGATGGTTGAACTTGATGAGGCTAAGGCAACCGCTGCAGCGTCATCTAGCCTGCCGAAAGGTGGTGCCGAGCACCAGCAGGCTGTTCCCATGGCCTCAGCACCTCCACCGGGTTTGAGCACTGCCGAAGCAAGCCCCCCGCAAGGGGGTGCCGCATGCGGTAATGCACATGTCACGCATGCTGATTTGCCAAATCCGTTGCAGATTCCGGAGAGCATGAAGGGTCTCTTTGAGAGACGGCCCCAGAGATTTAGTCTGGGAGCATCTACTCCTGTTTCGCAAGCCCCTAATGAAGTGCATGAAGCGATTGCAAAAGCACTCAAGGACTTTGCTACCAAGGACGAGACAAAACCTAAGACTAAAGAAGCGGAGTCAGTGAAACTCCCGGATTTTCCCTCAGCGGAGACGTACAGGTCGTGGAAGACGGCAGTGCGAGAGGCTGTTCGAGCAGCATCTGATCACCCTGATGAAGCATTTGCGTGGATTCAGCAGGTGTATGCAAAGGGTGCGTCGCTAGAGAGCCTCAACGATGTAGGGAAATTCCTCACGCTAGACACCAAAATCCTTGCGGCATTGTCTAGGGTGGCGAAGGGCGAGCTTGCGAGACAGATACTCAACTACAAGGAGACGGAGGCCACCTGTGGTAGAGCAGTGAGAGGTAGGCAAGTACTGTTAATGTTTGAAGCCTACTTTAAAACCAACGAAGAAGTTGGCTCCCTCTACTCGGTCGAAGACCTCTTGAAAGTGGCACTGATCAATGATGACCTCGCTACCTTCGTGCATAACTGGGATTCAGTGATTGCTGGACTATCGCATCCTCCAGACGAAACCACTTTGCGAGACATATTCCTCCGTGAGCTTCGCAAGTCCCATCGTTTGAAGTATGATCTTGACATTTACGATCGGGCTCGTGAGGGGACCCCCGAGCACACCTACAAGTTCCTCATGGAAAGCATCAAGAATCTCCTCACACGAGAACGAATTAGGAAGAACAGGGACAAGATTGCTAAGGCCCATGGCGCGAAGTATGGTGCTCCTGCCCCTCCTACCCCTGCGAAGCCGTCAGCGCCCGCTCCTTCGGAGCGACGACAGCCATCCAGAGGACGTCAGGGTAGGCAGGTTTGCATATTGTTTCAGAAGGGTAAGTGTAAGTTTGGGGAGCGTTGCAAGTATGAACACACGAAAGACCCCAAAGCATCCTCAAGGGAGAGATCTCCCAACCGGCCTAAGTCAGGTTCTCGCGAGAGAGACAAGAGCAACAGCAAAGATACCTCCAACATCCCATGCGCATTTTATGCCAAGGGTACTTGCAGGAATGGGGATAAATGCAAGTTCTTGCACAAGGACAAGTCCGCATCGCCCTCTGTCCCGGCCAAGGCTAAGGCACGTGCACCCTCCCCGGCCAAGCGAAGGCCGAGCCGGAAGAAGAGGACAGAAGCTAATGCAGCTGCGTGCTGCGTGTACGCCTTAGCCGCCCGAAAGGGTGAGCCGGACGGCAGGCATGCAGACACATGGCGTCTTGATGAGAAGTCACTCACGCTGTCTAGGGAACATGTTGTTCTGAGAAACAACTATTTTATTCCCCAAAGCTGCCCCGTTCCAGTATGGAGAATCAAGTCTGTTGCGAGCATCACCATGAAGCTGAAAACCGGCGAAGAGCGAACGTTACAGTACAATTGGAAAACGTGCGACAAGCAAGCACCTCTGCCCAATTGGACGGGCGTTACGAGTTTCAAGCTGAAGCCTAAAGACATGAGTGTGTGTTTTGAAAGGCACCCTGAGATACACACAGTTGAAAGCGTCGGAGATGGTTGGAAATTTGTTCCCCATAAGCGCAAATGTGTAGCAAGGTTCAAAACCAATGCTGATTGCCCTATGTCCGACCCTGGTGATCTTCAGTGTGCAGTCATCGCCGCACAAATCTTGAGGCCTCAGTGTACTCGGAACTCCATGGTGAAAAGACAAAATGCAAGCATCGCTGCTGCAAGCCTGATTTCGCTTGTCGGCATTGTGCAGCAGGAAACATAATGTCAGGAACTGCCGCTCCAGCGCGCAAGGAACTTCAGAGCTTGGACATCATTGCCGACACGGGAAGTGAAGAGGACCTTATCAGCTCTTCGGACTTGAAAAAGTGTTTCGAAGGGGTCGGTAGGAAAGTCGACGCAACGTCAGTCAACCTTCACACGGCCAATGGCATCGTGGAGGCATCATCCAGGACAGAAGTCGAGGTTCCGTCAATGAATGGCAGCCTGGAATTCGTGGAACTCCCGGATACCCCACCGGTTTGCTCTGTGGGGAAGAAGTGCATGCAGCAAGGGTACGGTTTTTACTGGCCCCCAGGGCAAGTTCCGTACTTCGTGAAGCCCGATGGCCAGAAGCTCACTTGCACGCTACGGGGGAATGTTCCAGTTTTCAGCAGTATTGGGAATGATTCCGGACACCCAGCTGCTGTAGCACATCGCGATGAAGGTGAACGAATGGCGCCCACCTGCTCCTTGCAGCAGGATTTTCGCGCATAAGCTGCCCGAAAGGGCATGCCGCAGCAGCCGGACCACTTCCAGGAGCTCCAGACGGTGTAGTCCCGGTACCTGCGGCGGACGAGGGAGATCATCCACCATGGCTGGCAGAGATCCTAGCCAAGGATCCCCCTCTTGAAGGCATGACGAAAGAGCAACTATTGAAAGCTGGATGGGTTACTGTGAATGGTGATCCCCACGTCAAGGTTGCCCACAAAGACCTTCAGAACACCAGCACCTCGCTACCCCAAGTATCGAATTCGTTCCACCTGGGGATACAAAGATGGCGAGTGGAAGCAACTGGAGAACAAGGTCAACATGGACGAGCTCGACGCCGTCTACGGTAAGGTACCTGAGGGTACCAACATGACCATCACTGTCTTTACCATGCCCGATGGCGGTGAAGATGTGCCCGATAGCGACGTTGAGGTCCACATTCCAAAGTCGAAGAAGGACGAGGCGTCTCTAAGAGCTGAAGCGGAATCCGTGCAGCATCTTTTGAGTCATCGTCCAAAGAACCCTTTCTGTCCGGTATGTCAACGAGCCAAAATGTATGCTCCGCATGCCAGAAGGAAAGGAGGGTCTAGCACAGTGCACAGCAAGGGGTTCGGTGACCACATCACCATCGACCACATCATCACGAAGGACGCCAAGGACTACGGATTCGAAGGACAAACTGTAGCACATGTTGTGAAGGATGTCTTTACGAAGTTCCGTTATGTTTACCCGGCCGACAACAAAAGTGGTGAGCAGTGTTACGAAGATTTACTGCACTTTTTCGAGGTCGATGATAATGTTAAGGTTGTTTACTCAGACAATGCTCTCGAGTTCGACTACGCGGTTAAGCAACTCCAAGCTAGGCACAACAAATCCAGGGAGTATGTGGACCAGAACAAAGCAGTGATCGAGCGTGAAATACGAACGATCTTGGAAGGTACGCGTGCCAATTTGGTACAATCTGGTTTACCTGATCAGTTCTGGCCACTTGCATCCCAACATCATGCTATTTCTTTGAACGTTAGTAAACGTCTTGACAACGGTTTAGTGCCATGGAATCAAAGGTTCGGGAGCGACTTCCAAGGGGTCCTTGTTCCCTTTGGAGCTAAGATTTTGTACTGGGCCGACCCCAAGCAGAAGCAGCCCAAAAGGTCAAAGTTTGCGGGGACGGGTATTGAAGGAATTTTCCTCGGGTATCATATCCAGCCTGGCTTCGTCTTCAAGGAAGAGTACTTAGTTGCTCCTTTGCAGGGAATCAACGAGGCCATCGAGAATGACGCCTTCAGGACTTTCAGGACCAAAAGGCTTGAGCTCCTGGAAGGGAAGTTCCAATTCCCATTGTCGCAGGATCTTGAAGCTCTGGGAAACCAGAAGCCGCCCGAACTCGATGATCAGCATCACAACGCCGTTGAAGAAAGAAACCCCCATCAAGAAGAAGTTGACTTCGAAGGAGGAGTGGGACCACTCGATGAAGGAGATCGGCCATTAGGAGGGTCAGCAAGGGACGACATTGTCTATCCTGCACGATATGATCCTCTAGATGATGTGCCCTTCTCAGTCCGAGAGAGGTTGGCACCTGCGACTCCATCGTTCAAAACAAAAGACGGAATCGGCATCCCGTATGGCTATCGCTGGGATGGGGAGAGACTGATCAAGCAAAAAGGCCTTTCCTCGCTTCCGGGCATTCAAGCTAAAGTATGGAGCAAGCTGACCGTCGAAGAAAAGCACAAAGCGCTTGCAGAACATCAAGCTTCGAAGCAAGCCAAGGTCGACGAGGACTACAACCAGGCGATAAAGCACGTTCCAGCAATGCCGGTGTTGTATGGGAAACCCGAGGACCACCAAAAGAAAATGTGTTCCCTCTACGAGTCTAAGCTCCTGGAGATTGCCCAGGACATGTACGCGGTCGTGGCCAAGATCCTGTCTGCGAAGGAGATTGAATCCAGTCCCGAAGCGCAGGCTGCCCTCGACAAAGAGTGGAAGAAGCTTGTCGATAAGGGTTGTTGGGTAGAGAAACGAGTGAGAGAGTACGACTCCGTTGCGGCAGAAGCACGAAAAAGCAATGAGAAAGTGCACTTCGGGAAGATCTTCGAAATCGGGACTCTAAAAGGTTCTGAGTTGAAGGAGAACGACCCGAACCGCCGTTATAAGGGTCGGTCAGTGTTTCAGGGCAACAAGGTCTTGGATGAGAACTCTGATCATGCTCTCTTCGCAGAGATGTCGAGCAGTCCTGCTTCTATGGAGGCGGGCAAAATATTGGATGTCTTCGGATCTCAGCCCGGCTTCTCGATTCAGCAAGCTGATGCACGACAGGCGTATACGCAGGCTCTCTTCACTGGGGTTGAAACTTGGGTAAGGCTCCCTCGCAATAGATGGCCAAAAGGCTGGAGGTCTATGAAGGACCCGGTCGTCCCCCTGAAGTTGGCTCTTTATGGGCACCCAGATTCAGGGGGGATATGGGAACGTCATTGCGAGACTGAGCTCAAGAAGGTGGGATTCGAGCCTGTGCTCACTGACATCTGGAAGAGCGTGTTCTACAACGCCGATTTGGAGCTCTTAATGGTTATTTATGTTGACGACATCAAACTCGCTGGACCCACGAAGAACATCCAGAAAGGCTGGGAATCTATTGCAACAGTAATAGACATGGATCCCGCTGAGGTGATTGGACGTTACTTCGGGTGTCAACACATCGAGGAAAAGAACGTCAAGCTTTCCAAAGAGCATCATCCTTTTCACTATGTCTTCGAACCCGAAAATGAAACTGCAGCCCCAGCTAAGATTGCTGAGGACAGGTGGGACGTAATCCCGGAAGTCATGCTTGCAGTTCGGCACCATAGCTATCCCAGAAAGAGGTTGTATATGCCCACTGAAGAAGATGTTCAGATGTTCCCTACGATTGGACCTCAAAGATACACCTTTCAGGCTGCAGATGGGGTGACAGAAGAACACCAAGACAATATGAACATCGCTAGGGACAAATGCTTCAAACAGTGGTGGACAGGTACGACGTACTTCGACCTCGCTGCCCGGGGGCCTGAAGAGTTCGGTCTGGCTGTTGCAGCTGCCCGAAAGGGTAAGTCGGTTCGAAACAAGGCCGAGGCAAAGAAGGAGGTCAAACAGAACAAGTTCGTTACTCTTTCAAGGGATCAAGAGGACAAGCCGGGCTCTATGACTAAACCGGTTACAAGAATCACCTATGACATGAAGGATTTCTTGCATTCTTGTGTGGATCGCTACTGTGAATTGGCAAAGGTGGATCGTAGCTCGTTGAAGCCAGTGAGCACACCATTCCATGAACTTCGGATGGCCACTCCTATCGTCAACGAAACGGAGAAGACAGGGCGGCTCCAACCTATTGCAAGTAAGGTCCTCATGAAAATCCTGTTTGCTGCAAGAATGGCACGATGGGATCTTTTACGAGCAACCCAATCCTTGGCCTCGCGAGTCACAAAATGGAGTCCAGATTGTGATCTAGCATTACATCGTCTTGTATCGTACGTCAATTCTTCTATCGACCTCACTATGAGTGGGTTTATTGGGGATTCGATACATGATTGCAGACTCTGGCTTTTTAGCGACGCTGACTTTGCAGGTGAGTATGATGCAAAATCTACTACTGGATGTGCTTTGTTTCTGGTGGGCCCGAACACGTACTATCCCATCAACGCCTTCAGTAAGAAACAAACGTCCATAACAATGAGCTCTACCGAGTCTGAAGTGGTGTCGGCTAATCAGGGTGTACGCGCCCAAGGTCTTCCAAGCCTCAGCCTCTGGTACTTCCTTTGGCGCGGCAAAGCCGACCGCAAGGTTGGGCCGAGGGCTGAGATGAAGTCTACGAGCAATTCTGTTGTGGCACGCATAGACCCTGAACTCGATGAAATTCGGTATGGCACTACCAGACCCGATGGTGTGTCTATTGCAGATATCAATGGTTTGCACGTTCAGCTTCCCAAATGTTTTCAGATTAGGCATTTGGAAGATAACCAAGCGACCATTACTCTGCTATTATCAGGGCGTGCAGGTGTGCTTCGACATACAGACCGCACACAAAAGGTTAGCTTCGGATGGCTCCGTCAGCAATATGAAGAAGGACATTTTCGCCTCCTCAATGTTGACACCAGCGAGCAAGTTGCAGACGTGTTCACAAAGCCTTTTACGGAGCGAACAAAATGGATACATGCGTTGAAGCTCATTGCTCACACCTACAAGTCGGTCGACCCTCAAGCCGGAAGAAATTCCGTGTCGAAATCTGTTCCCGCTGCTCCGAAGTCGGTGTGTATTACCACAGATCAACTGGAAGATGTTGCAAAACTGCTTCGCCGAGCTGATCGATATGATTTCGAAGATTTCGAGCAGGTCGCCGAAATGATGTACGACAACCTTCGTATGTCGAGCTCCAGGCTTCGCAGTGTCGTTCGTTCCGGCACCGAGCTGGCCCCCAAATACTTTGTGTTTGGGCTGTGGACACATGGTGGGTGCTTCGGCCTAACAAAGCGTACTGGCCAAATGTCCCAACTGTGTCGCTACATAAATGGTTTCATCCGCAAGCACGCTCCAAAGCATTTCACCTGGACTTCGTTTGTCATCAATTTTATGGGTAGAGCAGGCGTTCACAGCGACAAGTTTAATCTCAGAGGCAGCCAAAACTGGTCCTTCGGCTTCGGTCCCTATCAGGGGGGCGAGCTCTGGGTGGAGGATCCCGACCAAAGGATGGACGCTTTCACTGACAAAGACGGAAAGACCTGGCTTGGCCGCAACCTTCAAACTTGTCGAAAACCCGTGCTCCTAAACCCTCACCTTCGACATGCTGTCCAACCCTTTACAGGAAACAGGCATTCTCTTATTGCCTACTCATCAGGGGGGTGGACAAAGCTGGGTGACGATGACAAGCAGCTCCTACAAGGCACTGATTTTAGGACGCCCCGGGCTCAGTTGAAACATGCGTGCGTTTGTTTATGTGCATCCCCTCACGATGAGGGGGGTAAAAATAGTCCCAAAACCACTCCCGAAACGGTCGAGTCGTTTTTGCGCGCATCGATCGAGAACGCACAAACATACACCACGTGCACAAGTGCTTCGGTTGAGCCTGCTGTACCGACTCTCTCTGTGCTAGCTGGCTCTCTCCAAGTGGTCAGCAGCATCGAGGCATTAGGAACCATGTCGCGATTGGTCGCCCATGGTGCGGGCTACTCCTGCGATACTGGCATGGAGGGCCGACCTTTGGCACTGCAAGGACATCTCAACATGCTCGTCAACGCCGGGCTGAGCGTGGAGTACTTGCAGCTCCAGGCGGGGAAGGAGTACGACGCGCTCCTCAAGTCCTATGAGGTCTTCCCCCCACAGACCATCGCCAGCCTCAGCCTCAATGACCCCGAGATTCCAACGCCGAATCTGCTCAAGCTGGCTCGCATCTCGAATGAGGGTCTCAGCAAGCTCCAGCCAACCGAAAGGTTGCGCCGAAGTCGCTTTCTGCTAGTGGTGACGGACTCAGTCACATCCTTGGACGACAAAACACCAAGGGGAAGTGGAAATTCTCCATTCCCGAAGAGGAGATCTTCATGGCAGCACTGACCCTCAGGTACACGAGCGATAAACTCCACATGTGTTGGGGTAAAACGCTTTCGTGGCTCACTTGGCAGGTGCAGGAGGAGATCCAGGCAATCCGTGCCAAGTATGGGTCGGAGTGCGAGATCGATGTGATCGTTTGGTGGTCAGGAAATGAAGTTGCTGGACGACGAGGATGCATCCCCACGCGGCTCGCTCCTGGCGCGGCATATTCAACCTCCCAGACCTCGGCAGAAGATGTTGCGAGGAAGGTGAGGCGCTGCGCCGACGCACTAGCCACCCTAGCGGGTGAGCCGCATATCGGGTTTGTCCGCATCGTCGGCAACGTTGACCACGAGACTTACAACTTGCATCCCGCGTACAACGAATTCATCTCCAAGATGTTTAATGAATTCACAAGTCGCGGATTGCAAGTTCAAAACGCCACATCCCAGGCAATGAAGCTGTCCTATTACGATGATTTTCATCTTTGGGATACCCCCGAAAACCGCAAGCAGATCCAAGACTACATCTACACCACGGCGCTCCTTGGCGACCTGGAAAAGGAAGCGTCACGGTATGCAGATGCAACGCATCGTCCTGCTTGGGCAGCGCTTTTGCATGACATGCGGTGAGAACCAGTTTCCGGAGTCCAACAAGGCAAGCCGCCAGTATACCTCGTTCCAGCAAAACCGCCGCACCACACTCCTCAAGCTGACGTACAATGCTCGGAATGAGGATCTCCTGGGACACCTCCGTGGCATCGCAGAAAGGTTTAGCAAACAGCGGGGCTCAGTCTCCCTGGATGCGCTGATCATACGCGATGCCAAAGACAAGTTCCAACGAGCGAGGAAGCTCAAGTTCGACTCCATTGCTGACCGGTTGGAACGTGATGCCACCTTCTTCCTGCAGATGATGAGGAACGGAATCACGGTTCAGGATGCGTGCCGAATGGACCTCCTGGTGAAGGCCGTGCTCCCGGACCCAGGCCGCACGGAAGAGCAGCGGCTTCTGCAGGCGGGGTCGAACTACCTCAGCGGAGCTTCCCGAAAGGGAATGCCGGGCAAGTTGGTTTACTATGGCGATGCGCCAATGGATGGCCTAAAATCGGCTGGACTGATTGACCAGTTCTCCGAGAACCCCATCGGGATGGCCTACGGCGGCGCCTTCATCGGCTTCAGCTTCTATGCCGATATCGCCACCCGCTTGTCCGGTGCTCGCACAATCTACAGCTTCAATGGCATTGTGGAAATCAAGCATGAAACGCCGGAAGGCATGATTGCCGAGCTGCAAATGCTGGCAGCCGAATGCATCCACTCTGCCGAGGAGCAGGAAAGAATCACCGCCTACCACGCCGCCAAGAATCGAGAGACGGCACAGCAGCGAACGGAGGCTGCCACTACTACCCGTCCATCGACGCAGAGCGCCTCATCAAGGGACACAGCTGTTCGTGAAGCACCCTGGCACCAAGGGCAAGAACAGTGGTGGTCAGATCGTGAATGGCGCGAGTGGCGTGAGTGGCGTGAGCCAGCTAGTCAGGGTTGGGGCTCGTCCCGCTGGAGCAGTCAGCGCGGATCGCAGTGGTGGAGCCGCTGAATGCCCATTTTGTATGCACAATAGCTCAAGTTTTGCTTTCCCTTCACCTTTGTTTCGGTCATAGCGGGTGGGACAACCTGGGCCACCCGAAAGGGTGTGTCGTAATCCTCTGTCCACCTTAGCTTGTGCCAAGCACGGTGAGGGGGGTGTAGTTTTTCATGGAGGAATTACACTCCTTTTGCGAGCTGTGCATACCATCACTTCACCTCTGACTGTGGCTCAAGTTGCCGATAAAAAGAGGCGTACTTAACGGTTTACATATTCCCTCATGTGCTGACCTGTAAACTTCAGTTCAGGGTTTAGGGTTTAGGGTTTATAATACTAAAGTTGAATCTTCAGCCCCCCTAAATGACGAATCTGGGGCGGGCCCAGACCGATACATGCACCTAGCCTTTCAACCCTCAACCTTCAACCTCATCCCTAAATCCCTAAACCCTAAACCCTTTAAACCCTAAACCCGAGACCCCTAAACCCCAAACTCGTAAACCCTCAGCCCCTGAAACCCCCCAAACCTCCAAGGCACCTAAAAGCCCGAAGCCCCTCAACCCTAAACTCCTACCCCCCCCAAACCCCCTAAACCGTAAACCCTAAACCCTAAACCCCAAACCCTAAACCCTAAACCCTAAACCTCCCAGGAGCCAGAGCTTCAGGGCAGCTACACGCTGTGCTTCTGCGCCGGCAGCGACAGCGGAAGGCTCCCTGGAGACTTCGGGTTTGGGGTTTAGAGTTTCGGGTTTAGGGTTTGGGGTTTAGGGTTTAGGGTTTTGGGTTTGTTTAGGGGCTCCATCGCACATGGGTGGGGGGCTTCGGGACTCCGCGAAGGGTTTAGGGTGTATAGGGTTCAGGCTTTAGGGTTTTTAGGGTTTGCAAGTGTGTTTTTTTGTGGTTTAGGGTTTAGGGTGTAGGGTTTAGGGTGTTTTAGGGTTTTTTTAGTGCTATTTTTTGGGGTTTAGGGTTTAGGGTTTTGTGGAGCCCTCCCCCAAGCCCTGAAGCCGGGGAAGCAGCGCAAGGCGGAGGCCCCCGAAGCGAGTAAGCAAGATGAAACATGGCAGAGCCTGATCCCAAAATCCTCAAATTAGGGTTTAGGGTTTAGGGTTTAGGGTTTAGGGCCTCTTCTTGGGTACCCTTACCCTCTGCTTGAGGGGGTGCCATAGACCTTGGATCCTTCCCAACCACCCAATAACAGGACCTCATGACTGAACACTAGAACTGTAATCATACCTTACCCTTAAACACAATATGACGGTTAAGACCCAGCCTAAGCCCTGAGTTCTAAACCCTAAACCTTTGAACTGTCATCTTTGCCCTTAAGATACCCTTCTTTAATGTATGACTGTTACAGGGCAGGAAGACCCAGCCCCTGAACCCTAAACCGTAAAGCGTAAACCCTAAACCCTAAACCCTAAACCCTAAACCCTAAACCCCAGACCCTAAACCCCAAACCCTAAACCCTAAACCCTAAACCCCAAACCCTAAACCCTAAACCCTAAACCTTTGAACAAGAGACCTGCGCGCCAGTGGCGTCTGTGCCCTGGATCGGGACTTCTTCAGCTTGGCAGGGAGGCCTAGCACGGGGGTGTGTGGAGGTTGGGGTTTAGGGTTTAGGGTTTAGGGTTTAGGGTTTAGGGTTCAGGGTTTAGGGTTTAGGGTTTAGGGTTGAGGGTTTAGGGTTTAGGGTTTAGGGTTTAGGGTTTAGGGTTTAGGGTTTAGGGTTTAGGGTTTAGGGTTTAGGGCACTCCATTCAACTCCAAGTAGACAGAGACAAAGTACCCAAAGTACCCACTTTGAGGGCTCTAGAAGCTCATTTGAAGTCGGGAAAACGGAGTGTTTTCTTGAATGCCCAGTAGTGCTCTCATTTGCTTGTTTGTCCTGGAAAACACGAAAACACCTAGAGCCCCTCTAGCCATTCATTCTTAGCTAGTTTAGTGCGTACAAGTAAGCCTTTGGCTGTGTGGCGACCCAGAATTTGAAGACCGGGCGGCTAAGTTTTCAAAAAGCCCTAAATTCAGCCCGAACCCAAATCCCCAGCCCTAAGCCCGAAACCCTGAGCCCTAATCCCCCAAACCCCGAAACCCAAACACACAGAGGCTTTTGAAACGAGATGCTCTGCCTTCAAAGGAATTAAGGTCTAGAAGCCCTGCCAGGGGTTTGGGGTTGGAGTTTAGGGTTCAGAGCTTAACGTTTAGGGAAAGCATCCTTGGGAAAACGCTGGAACCATATCACAATCACCGAATCCTCATATCCATTACTTAGTAGAACCGCCATACAAACCCCCTTGTCAAAGCAACATCGGGGCGCGTGGCTTGCCTACATCCTGTATGCTGAACCCCAAACCCCAAACCCCAAACCCCAAACCCCAAACCCCAAACCCCAAACCCCAAACCCCAAACCCCAAACCCCAAACCCCAAACCCCAAACCCTAAACCCTAAACCCCACAATCCACAACCCTAAACCCTAAACCCGAAACCCTAAACCCTAAACCCTAAACCCTAAACCTCACAGCACCAGAGCTTCCTGCGGATGGCCGAGGTCGGCACTTTGACCGTCCGCGGGCCAGCAGTCGACAACGCCGCCTTCTGCGCCGGGCGGCCAAGGGAAGGGCTGCTGTCAGAGGCAAAGGAGTTCCCAGTGCCCAGTTTAGGGTTTAGGGTTTAGGGTTTAGGGTTTAGGGTTTAGGGTTTAGGGTTTAGGGTTTAGGGTTTAGGGCCGTTCAGGACCCTAAACCCTCAACCCTAAACCCTAAACTCTAAGCAAAACCTGCGCCCACGCCTGCCAAGGTGGTCTACAAGAACTGCTCCCTGGCCCTTCGGGGTGTGGGGCTGTCGGTGTGGGATTTTGTCCTGGTGAGAGAAGCAGGATCAGGCCAGGTTCTGGGTTCAAGGGCTTCAAGGGATTTAGGGGGTTTAAGGTTCAGGTTTAGGGTTTAGGGTTTAAGGTTTAGGGTTTAGGGTTTAGGGTTTAGGGCTGTCAGGTTGGGATCTGGGGCTTTGGGAGCTGAAGCAGCCAGTAGAAAGGGCTTAGGGCTCAGGAGTTTGTTTTTTTTGCGGTCGAAAAGCCTTTGGCAGCTTCATGGTCCAGTTGTATCCTAGGACCCAGAGTAGGCCCTTATTCCTTTTTTGCTTTCGGGTTTAGGTTTCTAGGCCCTTATACATTTTTTGCTATCGGGTTTAAGGTTCCTAGGCCCTTATTCCTTTTTTTGTTTTCGGGTTTTGGCTCCCTTCTAAGCCCCTTTAAAACAGCTGCTCTTGGGGTCTCGTATCGTCCTGGCCACCATGCATGGCTCAGCCTGGCAGGCTCATCTTACGGTTGGTTAGTAGGGAAGGAGGGAATGAGGGACCCTATATAATCCCTTAAAGGGTATATATATATATTATATATATAGGGTGATGTAGGGTACCTTATTCCCTTATTCCCTACTAGCCAATAGTAAGCAATGCATGGCTCAGCTTGGCAAGCTCATCTGCCTCTTGACCTCCGTCTTGGCGCAGGCGGAGTTGGTGCTGCAAGCTTCGCTAAACAAAGTCCGAAAGTTCAAGGCGAAGAGATTACTTCCATGCGAGGTCGGTCACTCGGTTTGGCGACGTGCTGGAGGTCTCGAAGGCACGAAAAGACTCGGAGGCACGGAACTTCAGCGAGCGGCGCCTCTGGACCGCGACTTGCATGATGCAGGGTCTCCAAAACGCATCGTTTAGGGTTTAGGGTTTAGGGCTCAGGGTTTAGGGTTTAGTGACCTGGCGTTCTGGTTACGGGCATTTGCTTATGAGGTCTCGGTTATTAGCTCCGACGTCGTCGCCACCAGAATGAAGGGGAAGCACCGTCGTCAATGCCGCAATCCGCTGCCACATTTGCCCTACGCTTGGGTCTCGAGGACTTGCCAGACGAAGTGTCAGCGTTCCACAGAGAACCAAGCAATTGAAGAAACCATCGCAGAGGGCGGGTTTGGTCCCTAAACCCTAAGACCTTTTCGGGACCCTTAAGCCCGAAGCCCGAGACCCTAAACCCCGGGGTTTTGGAATCGCTGAGACTTTTTGGGGTTGAAGGCATAGGGGCTTAAGGGGTGGAATTTCTGGTTTCAATTTTAGCGTTTCGGGCAGAGGGTTAAAGGTTCAGGGTTTAGGTCTTGGGGAAACCTGCAGCCCAAACCCCTAAACCCTAAATACCCTAAACACCCTAAACCCTAAACCCTAAAACCCACCAGGGCTGCAACGTTAAGACTTAGGTGCCGAGCACGCAAGCTATAAATTCTCCAAGCCCCAAATAGGGTTTAGAGTTTAGGGTTTAGGGTTCCCAAAACCCTACACGCTAAGGGGTATTGTATGGCTTAAGCTTCAATCACCCTAAACCCAGATCAACCTCCTGCATCCTCGATCCTGAGCCCAAAGTAACGCTGATCCCTTAAAAGATCAAAAGCCCGCATAAACGCTAAAAGCCTGCCCTACATCTCCGGTTTGTTGTTCAGGAACTGAAGTCAAGGTACTGTACCTTAGTAGGGGTATATCTGGTAAATACGACAGTTCCCTTGACATGGTAGGCTAGTTCTAAACCCTAAACCTAAAGTTCCTTAGGAGCACTCCGGGTATTTTCTGTAGCAGGCAGCTGTTTCGACTCCTCCCGCATTGGATTTCAGGCGGCTAGCCTGCAGTCAGCCTTCCAGTACATGGGGTGGGTTCAGGGCTGGGCGGCTGGGAGTGAATCTGAGTTATGGGCTTGTCTTCTCTATAAGAACTGTAGTTCAAACGCCAGAAAAATCAGGAACACAAAAGAAAACTGTGCCCCAAAACTTGCCCACGGAAAACTGACAGCGGAAGGGCTTCACTGCAGCAATGCAAGGCTTCCTCTGGCATGATTTTGTGGGTAGTTGGAGGATCACAGTATAAGGGGCTTGTTGAAATCGGGCTCAACACCTCTTGAGAGGACCCCCCCCCCCCCCCCCCCGTGAAGGGGAGCGTATTCTAGACCAAAGCCCCATATGCAGTGGACTTCGCCTGAGAGACTCGCTCCCAATTTGCGGCAAACGTGCTCATTATGCGATTCTTGGGCAGGCTAGTGCATGTGATTGGTTCCTCATCTTCTCGTCCCGTCTTTGCAGTTCCCCAAGCATGGTGAAGGGCCGGCATCATAGACAGGCATCATGCAGAGTACAGGCCATCTGCATAACTACGACTGGTCTGCAGTGGTATGGATACCCTACTAGCCCCCGCTTAAGCCCTAAGCTTTAAGAACCTAAGACCCCAAAACCCTATGGCTCCAATTCAAAGATCTCACCTTACGCCCAAAACCCGATAGCCCCCAAGCCCTATAAACCCTCTGGCCCCTAAACCCTAAACCTTCAACCAGAAAGCACAGACCTTGAATTCCAAACAGTTCAGTCGCAGCTATGAACTCAGGGTAGTTGCATGGTCCCTGAGTATGCGCCCTTAAAAGTAAGAGGGGGCCCCTTACATGTACTCCTTGTATACCCTGCACAACCCAAGGGCCCATACTTCAGAGCCTTTACAGAGGGTAAGGCACCATATTAAGGGCCCATGCAGCTACCCTTAGATATGACAAGGGCTCCGAGCAGTTCCTCATCAATCCGGCCGGGCTTCCGCAAGAGGACCCCCGCTTGGAAGGTTCGTGGATGCTTGTAAGTGGGGTTTAGGGTTTAGGATACTTTAAGTGGCCTTTCACGCAGGGTATCTAATACGGTTATATGGTTATATCTGCATTTCGAGCTAGACTCGCTTTGGGCGTTTTTGGGCTAGGGGGTTTCGGGGAGAGTGTGAGGGTTGTTTGGGTTTAGGGTTTAAGGTTTGGGTTTAGGGTTTCGGGTTAGTGCTTAGGGGTTAAAGGCTTGAGCTCGGAGTGTGGAGTCTTTCCATGCTTGCATGTCGGCCTGATTTGGAATGGGGAGAATCGGAGACCGTTTCGGAACTTTTGGTACATGTTCCGGCTGTCAGAGGCTGTTTTCCGCGGACTCGCGGATGTTGCCCTCTCAAGTTGCCACCCTTCTCCTGGCACCAGATCCCCTATTCGGCTTAGCCCTCTCCATTGTCTGGAAGCCCTATCAACCCATGCACACCTAAGTTTCTATCCCAAGTCCTAAGTAAGTTACCAACCCAAAGGCCTAAAGCCCTAAAGTGTTTAAATCCATAAAAAACCCTACTTGCAGGTTCATGGGTACTTACAAGTAGGGTTATAAGTACCCTAAGTAAGTTTGTGGCCCTTGTTGCCCTACTTTCAACCCTACTTATAAGTACCCGTGAACCTCCAAGTAAGCCCTAAACCCTAAACGCCACAGGAGGACACGGAGCAGCAGTGGATCTTTGACCTGGGCACTGCCAGCCAGACAGGGCGGTGCGCGCGAGCTCTTTGCGTGGCTGAAGGGCTCGGGGTTGAGGGTTTACGGTTCAGGGTTCAGCGTTTAGGGATTAGGGTCTAGGGTTGCGGGTTGTTGAGGGTTTAGAGTTCAAAGGCTTAAGGGTTTAGGGATTGGGTAGCGCTTAAGGTTTAGCAATTTAGCATTTTTCGGCGCTTTGTAGCTACAGCCTACGAGTATGATGGGTGCTTAGATCCTTGTGCCCAACCGACATTGCCAGAATTCCGGTTAACCCTGAGCCAGGACAGGCCTGAACCCTAAACCCTAAACCCTGCGTCTTCTCCCTATGAGCCCCAAATCCCTAAGCCCTAAACCCTAAGCTTTGGGCTTTCAGCCTTGCAATCAAATTGGCGGGGTTGTCAGGCATCGCGTCAGAACCCTTTTGGGCCAAACCTCATACCAGAGCCTGAACCCTTTCTTAAGCCCTAAAACCTCCCCAAGATTAATGCCCAAGCGCCAGAAAGCCTCCTAAGACTAAGCCCTAAGCGTAAACCCTAAAACCCAAACTCTAAACCCCGAACCCTAAACCCTCAACCCCTAACCCCTAACCCGAAACCCTTGAACCCTCAATCCTGGTTCCCACATCCGGACCTTTTGTGCCCCAGGTACCAACTTTGCTACTGCGCAGGCTACAAGGTGAGCCCCGGGGCCAGCTAGAGAGCTTGGAAGAGTTTGAAACCCTAAAATCCTTAAGCCCTAAGCTCTCCGTATTCTACTGTTTGCTCCCCTCCCAAAAACCAAAAAAATAAAAGAAGCGATGCTCTTCCTTATACGGGTAATATAGAAAACTTTTAGCTTTCTTTTTGTCTTTTTTTTTGGGGGGGGGGCTTCTTAAGCAAATACCAGTATACCTTATATACCATATCCGGGAAAATTCTGGATTCTGAGAGCTTTGAGTGTTTTGGGGTTGGGGATTGAAGGGTTCAAGGTTCATAGGAGGCTGCTTTAGAGGGCTTAGGGTTTCGGGTTTTTGGTTTAGGTTTTGATGTACGGCCTGCTGTGATTGGGGCTTGCGGGGCATAGAGTAGTGATTCGGGCTTTTCAAGGGTTTGGGTTCATAGAGCTCTACATGGGCATTTCCCAAAATAGGGAGTACCCCTTTTTATGCCTCAAACAGAATATGCAGAACCCTAAACCCTAAACCCTAAACCCTAAACCTTAAAGGGACCCTCAAAAAGGGTACCCCTGTGTTCGGGAACCCCCACATGGGCGTGCAAGGGCTTGTTGAGTGCAAGCGACACCAAGCTTGAAACCTGAAGGTTTAGGGTTTAAGGTTTAGGGTTTAGGGTTTAGGGTTCAGGGTTTAGAATTTAGGGTTTAGACAGAGGTCGTGATACTTGAAAGTTCCAGGTTCAGGGTTTAGAGTTTAGGGTTTTCCGGTGCCCAGTGTTCTAGGACTCAGAGTAGGCCTTTATTCCCTTCTTTTAGGTTTGGGTTTCCTTATAAGCCTCTTTAAACCAAGAAGGGCACCCTTTTTATTCCTGGGTTACTTGTCGGGCTCGGGGCGAGCAGGCTGAAGATTGAGGGGCTCCAGAGGGCTTTTGTAGGATAGGGTTAAGGGTTTAGTTTTTTGGGTTTAGGGTTTAGGGTGTAGGGCGTAGGGTTTAGGGTTTAGGGTTTAGGGTTTAGGGTTGAGGGGGTTACGATGCCGTAGGGTTCAGGGCTCAGGATCAAGGTATCTGCTGGGAGCAACATGCATGAGGGTTTAGGACTAGGGTTTCGACGCGCGAAACACCATGATGGAGCCGTGTCCATCTTTTGATTCAGAGGGGGTCCGGCTTGGGGCCACGAGTGTCGAGTCTATTGAAACTCAGGAATGCAGAAGGAGTTTAGGGCTTGGGGTTTAGGAACCGAAGCCCCTTAAGCTAACCCTCTGATTTAGCTTACAGACGCTGAAAGACCCTAAGCCCCAGGCCCTAGACCCTCTGTGGATTTCCGGGGGCTGTCGTTGGAGCAACCCGAGGCGAATTCCGGGAGCAGCGTTGCGTTCGGGAGCTCAGAACGCATGGCGGGTGATGAAGCCAACATGCTTTGTGATGTTCCCCCTTGTACTAACAGTCCCTGATAGGGATTTTATAAGGGTACTAAAATCCCTATTAGGGACTGTTCGTATAAGGGGGAACATCCCAAGACATGTTTTTGCCACTTTTGTTTGGCCCTAGGTTCCCTTGTGAAGTAACCAACCCCAAACCCTAAACCCTAAACCCTAAACCCTAAACCCTAAACCCTAAACCCTAAACCCTAAACTCTTACTACAATTCAGAGTTCGGAGTTAAGGGCTGAATCAGGCTCTGAGCCCTCTCAGCTCCTTACATCAGGGCTCAGCCTGTAACGAGCCTGAGAAGCAGCAAAAAACAATATAAACTACCGAGGGTTTAGGGTTTAGGGTTTAGGGTTTGGGGCTGAGTGTTGATCGGGTTTAGGGTTTATAGTGTTAACAGGGTTTACAGGGTTTGCAGGGTTTGTAGGGTTTATAGGGTTTATAGGGTTTATAGGGTTTATACTTAGCCGTGGGCTTAGGCAGCCCAAAGTTGGTATGTTTTGAGGGGGTAAAAACCACGCAAAGCTGTGTCGTGGTTACAAAGCGGTCGCGCGGCTTGTTGCGGTTTTTGTCCCCAAACGCCACACCCTGCACTCCAAACCCTATAAGCCCTAAACCCGGCGAGGCCGTGCCAAGCCCCCGCGGACTTCACGATGGAGGCTCTTTGGTTTGTTGGGATTGTTTGGGTCGAGGGTTTAGGGGGTAAGGGTCTAGGTTTAGGCTGTAGGGTTTAGGGTTTAGGGTTTAGGGTTTAGGCTGTAGGGTTTAGGGTTTAGGGAATTCGGGACTATTTTGGCACATTTTGGGTCCAAAGAGCATTCATGTGCAGCCGCGATGCCGCGCCCCACAAGCCAGAAAGTTTCACAGCTTTGAAGTTGGAAGGTTTTGGGGCTGGAGGGCTTTCTGGACTTGTCTCAAACCTAAACCTGAACCCTGAAACCCGAAAACCTAAACCCTTAAACCACTGCACCCTTAACTAAGCCCCCCCGGACCCTAGACGCTGAGGTGGCGTATCGTGCGTTTGCCAGCCAGGTCGGCTCAATCGTGGTGCGTGGCATTCAAGAGACGGGCAGCAGCTATAGCTGCGCTGGGGCCTTTGCTGGGCCTTACTTGGAGGTTCAATGGGGTTTAGGGTTCAGAGTTTAGGGTTTAGGGTTGAGGGTTTAATTTTTTGGGGGGTACTTATCAGTTAATAAGTAGGGTTATAAGTATGCGCTAACGATGGGTATCACCTTTTTAGGGTACTTATAACCCTACCCCTGAACCCCTAAGCAGCCCAGGGTGCCCAGGGTTCAGGGTCCCTGCTGACGTTTTAAGACGACACGGAAACAAATTGTTATTCCCTCTAGTCCCTAAGCCCGAGACCAGAACAAACACATAAACTGAGTAGCTGAATGAATACACTTTGCACTTTTTGGGATACTACATGCCCCTACAGAACTGAAAGTGTACACTTGTTTGGGGCTTAGGAACTCAGCAACTAAGTAAATGGGAGCCTTTTTGTGTGTGAGCCAATAAGTGGCAGGATCGGTTCGAGAGGCCGAATGGCTGCGTGAGCTTTAACACCCCAAGCCCTAGATTCTGGACCCCTAAACCCTGAGCCTTAGAAGCCCTAAGCCCGAACGAAACCTTAAACCTGAACCTGAGCGAAACCCTCAAATCCTAATCGGTGTAGGGTGGGGCATAGGGCTGAGGGAAGTTAGCGCCCGGTTTTGGGAACACCCCTAGACCCTAAACTCTAAACCCTAAACCCTGAACCCTGACCCCAGGCCTGCTTAGTTTTGGGTTATTTGTGGAGGGTTTGGACACCAGTGGACCGATAGATCACAGCTAGGCTACTTTGTGGCAGGTTGTTCGGGGTGTAGGGTTTAGGGTTTAGGGTTTAGGGTTTAGGGTTTAGGGTTTAGGGTTTAGGGTCCTGACCGTATTCCCTTTCTTGTGGTGTTGTTCTTGCATTTGAAAGCAACAAGGGTTGGGATCTAGTGAAACGGAGGTCTGATGTGCGCTCCTGCGAGGGAGGTATGGGGAAGCACATTTTTTCGACAAAAAATGGGAAACAAACATATTTATGTTCCCCATGTTTCGCAGTACTGGCCGTTAAGCCTCGACTTGTGTGGGAAATGTTGGGTCCACTGGACGCTGCCCCTTGAGGTGAAATCTGCCAAGGGGGACGGGCAAGCTTCCTGCACGCTTCCGGTGCCTCGCTTGCATGTGGTGCTTAGCGTTTGGGGTAAAGCGATCCTCTTTTGCCATCCTCTTTTGCCGAGAGTGGAGGGGGGTGGGTGGTTACTAGTGGTTACCGTTAAACACCGTGCGATTCAAGGTTTCGGCATGCCAGCTGTGTTGTGGCCAGAGTCTGATTCTACGCGAACTGGACTGAGGTTGAGCCTTTGCAACGTAAAGCATGAACCTTAAACTTTCCTTAAACCCTGAACCCGTCAGGGCTGGAGGGTTTGCTTCGCAGGAAGAAGCCGTACCTGGGACTCCAATGACTTTTTACTAGGAACTACCCCTTAACTAGTAGGTAGATCCCCGAATATAAAACTGTAGGTACATAAGTTCCCAAGTAGGTGCTTGAGCCCCGGGTTGGTTTCAGCTGTTCAAGGTCATCTCGGCTGTGGTGCCCGTAGTAATGCTTTAGTGGCTCACGCCCCCTAAGTTTGGGCAGTTCGCTCTGAGGCTTTTGCGTGAGATTTCCCGATCCTCATCTCCACTATCTGTACGAATATCAAGCCAAACACACACACACACATACACTCTCCCTCTATCTCTCTCTCTCTCTCGCCCTCCGTCTTGGTCTCTAAACCTTAAAGCCGATTTGAGCTTCACCCCTCCCCCCCTAACCTTATCCAGAGCAAAACGCCCTAAACTCTAAACCCTAAACCCTAAACCCCAAAAACCCTAAAAACCCTAAAAACCCCGAGCCTCAACCCCTCAACCCTGAATCCTCTTGCTGGCTCAGGTGCAGGGAAGTGGCCTCATACCGGAGCAGGATACGGCTGATGTCTGAAATCCCTAAATTTCTAAAGGCAGGGTTTAGGGTTTAGGGTTTAGGGTTCAGGGTTCAGGGTTTAGGGTTTAGGGTTTAGGGTTTGGGAACCAGAGTAGGCCCTACTTACTCCCTTTTTGTAGGGTTATAAGGTTCCCTTATGAGCCTCTTTTAAACCAAGAAAGGGCTCCCTTTTAAAGCCTAGAAGCTAAGACCCAGAATTGGCCCTACTTATTCTTTTTTGTTAGGGTTATAAGGTTCCCTTGTCAGCCCCTCTTAAACCCAAAAAGCCAAGCCTTTGTATTCGTAGGTTACTCTTGGGTCTAGATTCCTAAATTCGAAAAGCCCTCGTGCTTCCTGCAGGGGTTGGTTGTGGAGACCCTGAGCCATTAACAAAGCTCGTAGTACTTATGGCAGCTATCGACAGAACGATGAAAAAAACAACATGAAAGTTGAGGTCAAGGACATCTCAGCCCAGCCCGAAATTATGCTTTAGGGTTTAGGGACCCTAAACCCTAAACCCTAAAGGGGAGATCCCCCAGACTTCCCCCTCCCCTTGAAGGCTCCTGAGCCGAAACCTTAGGCCTGCAAGCCCCCAAAACCTGAAGCCCTAAGCTCTGCAACTAGCTGACCCATAAAGTAGGGTTTAGGGTTTAGGGTTTAGGGTTTAGGGTTTAGAGATTAGGGTTTAGGGTTTAGGGTTTAGGGTTTAGGGCTCACCGGAAGCAAGGACAAGATGATGGCCATGCCACTGTCGGATGGGTCCAGCTGTGGTGAGGCCTGACTAGGATGCCCAGTAGTACCCTTATTCCCTTTTTGGGGTTTAGGGTTTAGGGTTTAGGGTTTAGGGTTTGTTAGGGTTTATAAGGTTCCCTTATAAACCCCTTGAAGCAAAAAAGGGCACCCTTTTTAAGCCTTGGTTACTGGGCAGCCTAGCTGAAGTTAACCCAGCTAGGGGGAAGTCATACTCGGACAGGGCTTAGGGTTTAGGGTTTTGGGTTTTTGGTTTTAGGGTTTTAGGGTTTTAGGGTTTTAGGGTTTTAGGGTTTCGGGTTTTAGGGTTTTAGGGTTTTAGGGTTTTAGGGTTTTAGGGTTTTAGGGTTTTAGGGTTTTAGGGTTTTAGGGTTTTAGGGTTTTAGGGTTTTAAGGTTTTAAGGGTTTAGGTTTTTGGGCCCTTAGAGTTTTAGGACTTCAGGGTATTAGGTTTTTAGGGTTTAGGTTTTTAGGGTTTTAGGGTTTCATGGTTTCAGGGTTTCAGGGTTTAGTTGAGAGCCCCGCAAAACATAAAACATATTCCTTCTTATGGGGGCAATATAGGGGTTGTTATCTTTCATGTTTTGGTTTTGTTTGGTCGGGGGGGGAGGGTTCTTAAGCAAATAGCAGTAGATAAACCCTGTATCCCGCTAACTGGATTGCTCTACTTAGGAGAGGTCGGGGCCCTATCTCAGGGGAATCCAACTCAGATCTCCAAGGTTGTCCCCTTGGGTTTGGGGACCCTTTGCAAAGATCCTCTACATAAGGGAATATAAGGGGTTTAGGGTTTGGGGTTTAGGGGCCCATACTGGGAGTACATCAAGGGAGCCTCTTCGGGGTACAACCTTAGGGGTACGAGTCTTAGTTCCTTGACTATCCAGTGGTCCGGAACAGAAGCTCCCCAAAGGTCGCAGCGAGCAGAGCCTTCGGCGTGAGTGCGGCGCCCAGTTTAGCAGTTTCGGGTTTCGGGTTTCGGGTTTCGGGTTTGGGGAGTTTAGGGGTTTCAGGGACTATGGGGCTTCAGGGGTTTCAGAGCTTGGGGATGCTCTAGGGCTTCGGGCTTGAGGTGTAGGTTTTCCAGGAGTTTGGGATATATGCTGTAAAGGGGTTTGGGGTTTACGGGAGGGGTCTCTCATCCCGAAATTCTCGAGAACGCCTTGCACCCCATGGCTGCCAGAATGACCGAAAGACGGGTTTAGGGTTTAGGGTTTAGGGTTTAGGGTTTAGGGTTTAGGGTTTAGGGTTTAGGGTTTAGGGTTTAGGGTTTAGGGTTTAGGGTTTAGGGTTTAGGGTTTAGGGTTTAGCGCGCTGGGCCCCTGGTAGAAGAAAGCCCTCTACTCGGAGGCTCATGGGTACTTCTAAGTAGGGTTATCAGTAGCGCCCGAAGTAAGGTTAGAGCCAAAGTTACCCTACTTCCAACCCTACTTCTATAAACCCTAAACCCTAAACCCTAAACCCTGTACCCTGTACCCTGTTCCAGCGGAACCCAAAACCCTTGTGATCGTGATGGCCTCCATCCCCCAAAACAACACGGCAGAAGCCGTGATCATGGGCAAGAATAAGGTTGAGGAACTTACCGAAAGACGGGTTTAGGGTCTAGGGTTTGGGGTTTATGTCGGGCTTAGGGTTTATATAGGGTTTAGGGTTTAGGGCCTAAACCCTCAACCCTACACCCCTCTACTACCCCCCTCTATACTACCCCCGCTAGGTTCCCCCCATAATTAAAGCTATTTAGGGATAATCAAGCCTATTTAAGGTTGTTTGAGGGGGGAACCCAGGGGGGGTAGTAAACGGGGGTAGTAGGGGAACCCATGAGACCTCAACCCTCCAAACCCTGAGCCACATGTAACCTCTCTGTGTCCAAGTAAGCCAAGAGCTGGGTTGCTTTTTTCTATGATTAAACCCTAAACCCTAAACTCCCTAAACCCTAAACCGAAGCCCTACATGCATAAACACCCTGAATACCTCCCAAAAACCCTGCATGCTCAGGTCCCAACCCCATACCGCTGAGCCTGGCGAACTCCACAGGAGCCAGCCCACCCAGCTTTGGGGGGGCAGGGAGGGAGGGTTTAAGGCTTGGGGTCTAGGGTTTAGAGTTTAGAGTTTAGGGTTTAGGGTGTAGGGTTTAGGGTTTAGGGTTTAGGGGTTTGGGAGGGAGGGAGGGGTAGGGTTTAGACAGTTTAAGGGTTTAAGGGTGTAAGGGTTTAGAGAGTGTAAGGGTTTAAGGTTTGGGGTTTCAGGGTTTCAGGGCGTAGTGTCTAGGGAGTGATGGGGAGGGGCGTCAATATTTGTTGCTTAAGAACTCCTCCCGCCACAGAAAACAGTTTAACCATATTTCCCTGACGAGGAAGAATCCTTTTTGGGATTAGGGTTATAGGGTTTGCGGTTTAAGTTTTTGGGGTTTTAGGGTTTGCGGTTACGGGGTTAAGCCCGAATCCCCAAACTCCGGGACTCCTAACCCAGAAAGTGCTAGGCTCCTACGGTGACTCCAAATCCTATATACTTTATTGCGAGCAACAAGCAAAGAGGAAAGCACCTAAACCCTAAACCCTGACCCTAATCCCTCAACCCTAAACCGTAAACCCTAAAACCCTAAAACCCTCAACCCTCAAGACCCTCAACCCTCAACCCTCAACCCTCAACCCTCAACCCCAAACCCTAAACCCTAAACCCTAAACCCTAAACCCTAAACCCTAAACCCTAAACCGAGACCTCAACCCTAAACCCTGAACCATGAACCCCGAAGCCTAAACCAGAGCCCTCCCAAATTCACTCCGGGGGTTGCCCCAGGTCTTCCTTGTGGGCGCCGTGAATGCGAGCGATTCGGCCCAGTGGGTGATAGAAAGGCCCGGGTTCGGGCCAAAACCCTAAAACCCTAAACCCGAAACCCTAAACCCTCTATAGGGCGTTTTGGAGTTCAGGGTTTTCGAAGTTTTGAAGCGGAGGAGCTCAGGAGTTCAGAGCTTGGGGAGTTTAGGGGTGCAGTCGTTCGGCACTTTTGTGTTTAGGAGTCTTGGCAAGTTGAGGGCCTAGGGTTTAGGGTTGAGGGTTGAGGGTTTAGGGTCAGGGTTTAGGGGTTAGGTTTATTTTGGGCTAAGGCGATCGAGGGTTTGGGAGCTTAGGGTTCGGGGGTCGACGGTTTAGCTTCATGGCAGAGTTCAGGGCTTATACGGTTTATAGGGTTTAGGGGGCAGTTTCCCCCCTTAGAGTCGAAACTCTCCAGCAAAGCTACGAAGATTTAGTAGACCCAGGTCGATCACATGTGCGCCTTGAGGCACCGGAACCGAGAAGACCACCGGAAACCCACACCCAAATCCTGCACCTTGGGATGTTCCCCCTTATACTAACAGTCCTTAATAGGGGTTCGAGTACCCCCCCCCCCCCCCCCAAGAATAATCCCTATTAAGGACTTTAAGGACTGTCAGTATAGTTCTAAGGGGGAACATCCCAACCTGCACCTTAAAGCCTGGCGAGTGCACCCACTACACTCATCCAAACTCCGCCTCAAGCCTCCTTGAGCTGGCAAGGGCGGAGACGCCCGGCCTCCTGCGTGTCTGCTACTGCGCCGACTCGGGCGACGCTGGGCTAAACCCCAAACCCTTTACTCTTTTGCCCTCTAAACCGTAAAGTCTAAGCCCTTTCCCGCCTTTAATTTTACCCTTTAAACTCTTTGCCCTTTTACCCTTTTGTCCTTGAACCCGAAACAGCAAATCCCGACACTGCCGGAATGCGGTTGGAGAGGGAGAGGGAGAGGGAGAGAGGGAGAGGGAGAGGGAGAGGGAGAGCCCTAAACCCCAAATCCGAAAACTTAAGCCCTAAACCCTAAACACTACACTAAACCCTAACCCCTAAACCCTAAAAGCCCTAAGACTTTTCGAAGAAGCTCCTCCTGCCGAAGGTTTAGCCGGTTCAGGGGGGTCATCTTTTGCTCCTGCCGCCCGCCAAATTCCTCCCCAGGGCTTTGCTTCGGGTTTGGGGTTTAAGGTTTAGGGTTTAGGGTTTAGGGCTTAGGGCTTAGGGCTTAGGGCTTAGGGCTTAGGGCTTAAGAGAAGAGATCTGCGAACCTTTGCTAAAGGGTCCATGCACCTAACTCTTATCGGCTTTCTCAGGTTGGAACCATGTGCCCTTGGTGTGGTTCCAAAGGGATCCGAAGTATGGACCCTTACTATGTATAGTGTATATAAGGGCGAAATAGCAGGGGACCCAAATTAAGGGCCCATACTTCGGATCCCCTCCTAAACCCTAAACCCTAAACCCTACCCTAAACCAGGCCCCAAGTATTCCTGCTTCGGGGACGTGGACCCTGAGGGCTTCATAAACCAAACCTCTCAACTTCGGCAGCTTTGACACCCTTTGTAGTGTTGAGGGTTTAGGGTTTAGGGTTTAGGGCGTCTCCGGTCCCCAGGACGGCTCCCTGGACGGCTTCGGCCTCTGCACCTCCCCGTCCGGCTTTTATTGGGAGGCAGGCCGAGCTTGAGGAGGGGCTGGAGCTATAAGGGAACCTAGGGTTTAGGGTTAGGCTTTAGGGTTTAATGTTGGACTCGTTTTAGTACGCAGGGCCCCCCCCCCCCCAAACAATTTTGCGGTTTTCGGGGATCCTGAATAGTGTGGGCGGGGGTCGTCGTCGTCGTAGTAGTGCACAGACCTACCGACATCTGCATCAGCGGAGACGAAACCAGCCTTCAGCTCCCTTTTGTTCTCTCTAGTCAACCAGCTCAGGCATTTTTTGCCCTAACCGGCAACCCCGGCCGGCAAACATCGCATGATTGAGGACCACCCTAAACAATGGGGGGTCCTGTACCGGAACATCGCATAATAGTGCCCCCTTTCACTAAAGCGGGTGCAACATTAGGGTTTAGGGTTTACGGTCTGGATAACGGGAAAAGGGTACAACCGGGCTACCAAGCTGAAGCCCCAAGCCTCCACGGGTTTCCCTACTACTCCCCAGGAAGCCCATGGAGGTTTAGGGCTTCGGCTTGGTAGCCCAGTGGTGCCCTTTTTCCCTTTTTTGGGGGGGTCCTACGTTCCCTTTAAAAATGGGCTACCAAGTCGGTGCCCCTATAATTAAAACACTTTAATAAGACAGATCCATATGTTGCGGTAACTATCTGAGTTGACGTTCAAGAACAGTAAGCCAGGCAGTTCAGGGTCGGTTGGTACTCTAGATTTTCTTAACCCTCCTCATATGGCAGGGTACAACGCATTTAATGGTAGCTCATGTTCTGGGAAGCACGTTGGCTCTGAGAAGGACACCTCCTTCATGTCGGGAGGGATGCGCGGGTGGGTGGCTGTGTGCACTCCAGACTGCCTGCCTGCATTTGGATCTGCACGTGTGCTGGCGGGTCTTCATTGCGTGACCCAAAACCCTAAACCCTAAACCCTAAACCCTAAACCGATCTAGGCAGACATGAGCAGGTCGGCACCATACTTATTCGAGGAGCAGACATCGGACAGATGCCGGGGCCTCGGAGGTCTCATGTCGAGTCCCCTAAACCCTAAACCCTAAACCCTAAACCCCAAACCCCAAACCCTCAACCCTAAACCCTAAACCCTAAACCCTAAACCCTAAACCGCAGTCTGGGCAGAGCTGCTTGTGCAGTTTCCGTGCAGGTTCAGGGGGGCTTAACCATGGATGTTTCACCGGGATGGCTTTCTGAGCATCTTTCTTCTGTTGCGTGGGTTTAGGGTTTAGGGTTTAGGGTTTTAGCGTTCTGATAGTGTGTCGCTCAGCTTTCACCAACAGAAGTGTACCAGTGATTTGTTTCATTGGCGGGTTTCAAGCATCATGAAGAGAGGACAGAAAGGACGACGACAACGATTCTATTTTCAATCAACCAGCTGATCCAACCTTCTTGGGGAACAAAGAAGTGATTCCCTCTTGAATTCACCAGCTTTTATCGTGGTGACCTCGGAATTCGGTATGCCTTCTTGTGTTTAAAGAGGTCCCCACCGAAAACCTTGAAGCCACACGAGCACGTGGCACCCCAAACCCATACTCCTGCACAGCCTAAGTCCGTATCCCCTCACAAACCCTTTTGGGTTTAGGACAATTTAGGCTTGAACTCCTCACCCTGATCCCCCCACCTCCCCCCCCCCCCCCACGAAACCATGAACTCTAAAGCCCCTGCGCGTCCCCCCAAAAAAGAACAAACAAATCCAGCCCCTCAACTCTCAACCCTCAACCATCAAACCCTAGGACCCCAAACCCTCAAACCCTCAAACCCTCCCAACCCTCAACCTTCAACCCTCAACCTTCAACCCTCCACCCTCCCAACCCTCAACCCTCAAACCCCCTCAACCCCCAACCCTCAAACCCTCAAACCCTCAAACCCTCAAACCCTCAAACCCTCAAACCTCAAACCCTCAAACCCTCAAACCCTCAAAACCTCAAACCCTCAAACCCTCAAACCCTCAAACCCTCAAACCCTCAAACCCTCAAACCCTCAAACCCTCAAACCCTCAAACCCTCAAACCCTGAACCCCCAACCCCAACCCTCAACCCTCAAACCCTCAACCCTCAAACCCTCCCAACCCTCAACCCTCAACCCCTCAAACCCTCAACCCTCAAACCCTCCACCCTCAAACCCTCAACCCTCAACCCTCAAACCCTCAACCGGTCGTCCAAACTTGCGGAAACCCTACACCCTAAAACCCAAAACCCAAAACCCTAAACCCTAAACCCTAAACCCTAAACCCTAAACCCTAAACCCTAAACCCTAAACCCTAAACCCTAAACCCTAAACCCTAAACCCTAAACCCTTTCGGAGGTACGTCTGCTCTCCTGGGAGCCCTTGCGAGGCCATCTCTTCTTGGTGGGGGGTTTAGGGTTTAGGGTTTAGGGTTTAGGGTTTAGGGTTTAGGGTTTAGGGTTAGGGTTTAGGGTTTAGGGTTTAGGGTTTAGGGTTTAGGGCTTTTAGGGTTTTTAGGGTTTTTAGGGTCTTTAGGGTTTTTAGGGTTTAGGGCTTAGGGCTTAGGGCTTAGGGCTTTTAGGGTTTTTAGGGTTTTTAGGGTTTTTAGGGTTTTTAGGGTTTTTAGGGTTTAGGGTTTAGGGTTTAGGGCTTAGGGCTTAGGGTTTAGGGTTTAGGGCTTAGGGCTTAATTCGGGCTTAGGGTTTAGGGTTTGAGTAGCTGACAAACACATGGGGTTTAGGGTTGAGGATTGAGGGTTTAGGGCTAGGCCCAAAACCCTAAACCCCAAAACCGTGCGCGGCAAGCCAGCCACTCAACCCCCAAACCCCACAACCCCCCGAAGATTCATCCAACCCCCGAATTACCCTCAGTCTACTCAGCCATTCACCCTAAACCCTAGACCCTAGACCCTAAGCCCGAATACCTAATACAAATCGCAAGCCACGGGGGCCTACAACATACCCCAAAAGTGTCTAGCATAATCCTCTGAGAACCCCCGTAAAAGGGTGCCTTTATTTGCAGAAGTCCCAAAGAAAGGGCTTTCACTGGCTCCAACATCACTGGGAAGTTCATGGCGACTTATAGGTAGGGTTATGAGTGCCAGAGTACCCTAAGCAAGGTTGAAAGCATAGCTGGCCCTGCTTAGAGCCCTACTTATAAGTACCCCTCAACCCTAAACCCTAAACCCTAAACCCTAAACCCTAAACCCTAAACCCTAAACCCTAAACCCTAAACCCTACTTCTAAGTACCCATGAACCTCCAAGTAGGTGACGGTCAGCGGAACCGGCCTCTCCATCCGCGACAAGGTGGGAGGGTGTGGGGAAGGAGGAAAGGAGGGCCAAGCAGCTTGCATACGCCCAAACCTTTGTAAACGCCCCCCGCCCCCCCCCCAACAAAACAAAAAAAGCAACAAAAGGCTCAGTAGAACACCTTTAAGCTACATGAAACTTTCTACTGAAGATGGTATCAACCCTTACCAAAAACCTCGTCCAGTCAGTATATAGCGGCACAAGACCTTTCTGCCCCAAAACCACCCCAAAGCCTAAACCCTAAACCCTAAACCCTAAACCCTGAACCCTAAACCCTAAACCCTAAACCCTAAACCCTAGGCATATGTACCTCGGGAACCTTACACCCCTGCGCCAACTACGCTTTCGCAGGTCCGGCTGGTCGGCCCTGAGGCCGACCGTGCACAAAAGCCGCGGTGTTTGGGGTCTTCAGGGTCTTTAGGGTTTATAGGATCCTTCGGGTTTATAGGGTCTTTAGGGTCAAGGCTCTTTAGGGTCTATAGGGTTTAGGGTTTAGGGTTTATAGGGTTTAGTCTTTGTTTAGGGTCTTTCGAGTTTCGGGTCTATAGGGTCTTTCGGGTCTTGCGTACGTTAAGGGTTTCGGGCTCTTGACTCTTGACCCTGAACTCGTGTGTCCAAGCCTGATGAGTTTGTGCCTAGGGTCTTTAGGGTCAGGGTCTTCAGGGTTCAGGATTTCGGGCTCTTGACCTTAATCCTTCTGAGGGGGTTTCAAGGAGGGGCTCGGGGTTTGGAGGGTTTTGGGTTGAGGCTTTGGCGATTCCAGTTGTTTCTATGTATGCGGGACCAGGAGGTGTTCTGAGAACATCAAGTTTGCCCTGAATCCTAAATCTTGAACCCTCTAAGGGCCAGTTCTCTCAGGTTGGTTTAGGGTTACCTCAAAACAGACGTGGACTTGGGCGACTTTGCGGTGGGGGTATCGGGTGCAAGGCCAGAAGATGGTCGACGCCGACATGCTGTCGCGTTTCAACGACCCTTTCTACGGTCAAATGGCTGATGCTCCACGTGCCTTTTCCGATCCCCGACCCAGCGAGGAGGAGTTGGGGCTCGTCCCCGCTCCACGTTTTATTGAAATAGACAACCTTGGATGTTCCTGGCTAGGCCTAAGCCCTAAACCCTAAACCCCGAACCTTGAACCCTGAACCCTACACGCCAAACCTTAAACTTTAAACCCTAAGCCCCGAACCTGAAACCGCAAACTCTAAACCCCCAAACCCCGAAACCAAAACCCTAAACCCCCAAACCCCGAAACCCCCAAGCCTTAAACTATAAACCCCTAAACCCCCACCACTAAACCCCTGAACCCTTAAACCCTAAACCCCTAGCCCCTTAAACCCTAAACCCCTAAGCCACCCGAAACCCTTAAACCCTAAACCCCCAATCCCCGAAACCCCCAAACTCTAAACCCCCAAACCCCTAACCCTTAAAGCCTAAACCCTACACCCCTGAACCCTAAACCCCGAAAACCTTAAACCCTATAAATTCTAAACCTGATAAACTCTTAAGCCCTAAATCCCATAAACCCCTTAACCCTTAGACCCTGCACCTCTAAACCCTTAAACCCTAAACCCCAAAACCCTGAACCCTAAACCGGTAACCCCTAAACCCTTAAACCCCTAAACCGTTCAACCCTAAACCCTAAGCCCGAAACCCTAAACCCTAAACCCTAAACCCTATACCCTATAAAAACCCTAAACACTAAAAATCTTTACCCTAAACCCTAAACACTAACCCTGTGATTGTTGGGCCTCTCCAGGACAGCTGCTCTCTGGCGGTACCGAGGGTCCGCGCAACCGCGGAGGACCCTTTTTTCCGTTCAGGGCTACTAGTGGGTTTAGGGTTTAAGGGGGGGGGGCTTAGGGTTAAGGGGGGTTAGGGTTTAGGGTTTAGGGTTTAGGGTTTAGGGTTTAGGGTTTAGGGTTTAGGGTTTAGGGTTTAGGGTTTAGGGTTTAGGGTTTAGGGTTTAAGGGGGCTCATGATTTGGGGTTTAGGAGGGGTTAGGGTGTATGGTTGATGGCCTAAGGTTTTGGCCCGCGGCTGTCTTTTTTGATTTCTTTTTGTTTGTGTTTTGGGGCTTTGTAATGCAGTCGCTTGTTTGTCAATGGGGCTGGAGTTCAGCGACATAGGGCGACATAGGGTTCAGTGGCTTACGGTGTATTGGGGCTTTCGGGGTGTAGTGGTGTAGGGTTTAGGAATCTCCGTTCAGGGTTCCCAGGCGACATTTGTGGAGTAGCTTAGCTTGCTGGTCCCATATTGACCCTACTGCTTAAAACCCAACCCTCAACCCTAAACCCTAAAACCCAAAACCCTGAACCCTAAACCCTAAACCCCGTTTCTGAAGAAATTGGGACGGCTGAAAGGCATGCCCGATGCGAAAAGAACATCATCCTCCGACTTTCCAGAGCCCTGAAACCTTAGAGTAAGAAGCCCGAAACCCTAAACCCCAAACCCCACACGCCAAACCCTAAACCCGAAGCCCTAAACCCAGGCCTTGCAAGTAGAGTTTGGGGTGAGAGCCTGGTCATCCTAAGCTGTAAGGTTCCTAATGGAGAGGGTTCAAGGGGTGCTGACGATGCAAAGGAGTTGATAGCTGCCATCTCTCAAATAGCATGGGTGCATGAAGCGTCCCTAGAAAACAGATTTCCACACAACGCCCAGCTTGAGAGGGAGATAAGAACTCTCGAGGAATCGACTCGTGCGGTTCACTTGGCTGCTGGATTCCATGTGGTTCCAGATCTGTGGCATGTGTCCGTGCAGTTCGCCGCGCAGACTTTGACAGTTGTACCGTGGGGAACCGTAAGGAAGCTTAGGGAGCCTTGGGGAGTAATAGGGAGTACTAGGGACCTTGGGTTACCCTAAACCCCAAACCCCAAACCCCAAACCCTAAACCCTAAACCCTAAACCCTAAACCCTAAACCCTAAACCCTAAACCCTAAACCCTAAACCCTAAACCCTAAACCCCCCTTGAACCTCCGCCCCTTAAGAACCCCATAACAAGGCCTCCCGGTGGTGCTTTTGAAGGAATCCAGGGTGCAAGTCGTCATTGGCGCTGCTTGAGTCTTACAGGGTGGGGCCCCCTAGTTATAAGTAGAGTTATACCCTAAACCCAAAACCCAAAACCCTAAACCCTAAACCCTAAACCCTAAACCCTAAACGCCCTAAATTGGGTTATAAGGACCCTAAGTTAGGTTATAAGTCCCTTAACTACAGTTAGTATAGTAAGGGGGCCCCACCCTGTAGGAGTCTTCAACTTTGGGGTCTTAGGAGGCTGTCTTAAGTTAGGGCTTTGGGTTTAGGGTTTATAGGGTTTAGGGTTTAGGGTTTATAGGGTCTGTGGGGTTCCTAGGGTGTAGAGGGTTTCTAGGGTTTCTAGGGTTTCTAGGGCTTTTAGGGTTTTTTAGGGTTTTTAGGGTTTTCAGGGTTTTCAGGGTTTTTAGGGTTTTCAGGGTGTTTAGGGTTTTTAGGGCTTTTAGGGTTTTTAGGGTTTTCAGGGTTTTTAGGGTTTTTAGGGTGTTTAGGGTTTTTTAGGGTTTTTAGGGTTTTTAGGGTTTTTAGGGTTTTTAGGGTTTAGGGTTTAGGGCCCTTGGCTGAAGGACTTCGCGCCGGCCGTCGAGGCCAACGACACGATCGCCAGGCCTGGCGGGGTTTGCTGACCCAGACCCCTGGGAGGATCCAAAAAAGATAGAAACCCCAAATATAGGGTTGAGGGTTTGGGGTTGAGGGTTTAGGGTTTAGGGGTATCTTTTTTTTTGGATCCTCCCACGGTCTGGGGAATGAGTTGGTTAGGGGCTCAGGGGGTCTGGTCGAAGGGTTTAGGGTTTAGGGTTTAGGGTTTAGGGCTTAGGGCTTAGGGTTTAGGGTTTTGGGTTTAGGGTTTAGGGTTTAGGGTTTAGGGGGATGGGGTTCAGTGCTTCGAATGGGTTGGTTAGGGGCTCCCGGGGCGTTAGTGTTTTTAGAGTTTTAGGAGCTTAAGGTTTAGGGGTTTTGGGGGTTTGCTGTGAGTTGGTTAGGGGCTCAGGGGGTCTGGTCGTAGGGTTTAGGGTTTAGAGGTATAGGGGTTTAGTGTTTAGGGTTGAGGGTTTGGGGGTTCAAGGTTTAGGGGCTTAGGGGTTTGCTGAGGTGCAGGGTCGGAAGAACTTCTAGTAGTGTTCGCTGATTATGGTCCCTTTATGGTTAGACCATAGTCACCCCAAAACTCTATTTGTAGTTATTCAGGGCCCAAAATTAGGGGCTCCCGGGCTGGTCTTGGGGTTTTTAGGGTTTCTGCTTTTTTGGGCTTAGGGTTTATGGCTTTGGCTTTAGGGTGTTGCGTTTCGGGTTTGGGGTTTTGATTGGGGTTTAGGGGTGTAGGGGTTTAGGGCTTACGGGTTAGGGGTTTTGGGTGTATTGTGTCGGGGTTTAGGCGTTAAGGAATTAGAGGGCTTAGGGTTTAACATACAAAAGCTCCTGCGCAATATTGTTCGGCGAAGCACACACCAGAATTCCTAAGAGGAGAACAGGAAAAATCCTGAGAAGGGACTAAGTTGTAGCCATTATCTCGTGGCAGCCCAGTGGTACCCTGTTGCCTTTTTCTGGTCCCAGCTGAAGAAAGCCTCGATTAAACGTACATGCATCAGCTGAAGCACACATTTAGACCCCCAGGACCCTAACTCCTGGATTTAAGGGGTTATGCGCAACCTAGGCAAGCATGAAACGAACCATTTCTTGTCCTGGTTCTGGGGCGAGCGCCGATGTCAAGACTCCCTATAGCAGGGAATGAGGGAATTCTGGCCATTAGGGTCCTATACATGCCCTTTAAGGGATTCTATAGGGTACCTCCTTCCCTCATTGCCTACTCAGAACCAACCAGAAGAAATTGTCGCCAGTTGCGTGGTGCAGGTTTTCTCTCGGCAGCATACTGCCCCTCGATCCTCCGGAGCCTGTTGCCCTGCGCCTGTGCTACTGTGCCGACTTCAACGCAGACGCGCAGGCTGCCCCGTAGTCAGGGTTTAGGGTTTAGGGTTTAGGGTTTAGGGTTTAGGGTTTAGGGTTTAGGGTAAACCCTAAACCCTAAACACTACACCCTAAACCTCCCAGTTGATTTCATCTGAACTCCGCAAGCGACCCTGCAGCTTGCTGCACGGCGCCGCTTCAAAGGGGTTCCGGCGCTGGTAGCTTGAAACACATTCTCTGGCCATTTCTTGGTAGCCCAGCGGTACCGTTTACCCTCTTTTGGGTTCTGGGTTCTCCCCTTCTAAAGCAAACAGCCCAAAAAATGGTGCCCCTCTTCACAAGATGGGTTACTGTGCTACCAGGATTTCAACAGTTCCGTCGGAGTTCACTCTTATCATGGGCACTCACGATTCATTCCCGGACCCTCTAAGTACCCACAAGAATTGCTATGATAACCAAAAGAAGAAGCCATTAGCATGGGTAAGTTAAGTTGAGGGCTTAGCTTTGAGATAGAACAGATCTTCTACAGTCACCGCACCCTAAACCCCAAACCCCAAACCCCAAACCCCAAACCCTAAACCCTAAACCCTAAACCCCAAACCCCAGTGAGCTCTCAAGCACCCTGAGCTCAGGTTTTATAGGTGCCAGAAGATGCCATGGGCATGTCAGGGATGTTTGCAGCATGCTTTCTGTGATTGCGAACCTACGTTCTAGGCCGTATTGTCTGTTGACTATATACCTTGGGGACGAAATGAACCCTAAAAGGGTTTATGGTTCGTACACCTTACTAGGAGTTATAGTAGTCAGGGTATATGACCCCAGTTTTAGGGTTCATAGGCCGTATTGTCTTGCGACTATATGAAGCAGGGTTTATATTTCTGTTATTGGTGAGTGCATATAAGGCTCCTCTTTAAAAATTGGTGAGTGTATATACCTGGTGTCCTTTTGGGAGTACAAGAAATATAAACCCTACTTCATATACTAGTGCGGGACCATCAGCCTTGGTTTTTTACCCGCGTAGGGCGCATACTTGCGTAGTTGGCTACAAGAATGATCGATGTCGAAAGGAATAGGGCTTATAGGGTCTATGGTGGTTAGGAGACCTTAGGGTTCAGGTTTTGGGGTTGGGGTAGTTCTCTGAATCAGGTTTGTTGTTGGGTCCTCTTAATCGTACGACACCCCCTAGAATAAGGACCCAAAAAGGAGCTCAAACTTGGAGTACTTGGGTTGTAACCCACAATTGCTTAGAACCCTACTTATGCTTACCCGACGTACCCATGAACTTCCAAGTAGCCCTAAACCCTGTTTAGGGTTTAGGGTTTAGGTTTTAGGGAGCAGCAGAGGGGTACGTAGTCATGGCTTCACATATACACCTGGCCAGAACGACTCCTGCACCAGCGCGGACGATTTCACGCATGCTGCGGGTGTCGTCAACGTTGCGAACTGCAGCGGCCTCACGTGCTAACCCCCAAGGGTCCATGTGTTTAGGGTTTATGGTTTAGGGTTTCGGGTTTAGGTCATACATACATACTTGGGGCCCAGAAGGTCCTCAATTAGGAGGCACTTTAAGCCCCAAGCATTCCCTAATTAGGTACGTGGACTCTCAGGGTACCTGCGACAGCAGTCTGGGGAACCCTTGCGTGAGAAGCCAGGAAGACTTCAAAAGGTAGTTCCTTCTTTTGTTTGGTTGGCTAGTCACATGTCCGAATACCACCCTGGAAGATAGTCTTGGCTAGTTTTTCCCTAAACCCTAAACCCCAAACCCTAAACCCTAAGGGGTGGAGGGCGTGATGACCCGCAGTCCCATGAGGCCCTAATCCATCCTAAAACCTTGCCGCTTAGGGCCGGAGGGTGAAGTCTGGAATCTAAGGGTTTAGGGTTTAGGGTTTAGGGTTTAGGGTTTCAGAGCCCCTCCCTCTAAAAGTTCTACTAGAAACCGAAAATACGTTCCAGACGGTGTAGGTTTTTTTGTAGCTAGGTTGCTGCACAACCTACGCTTTCTGATGGAGAACTCCCTAAACCTTCTTCCCCCTCTCCCAAAGCTCCAAAATGCCAAAGTAAACTGCTTCATATCCTTCCCGAGCACACATGTAGGTTTCAAAAGTTAGTGGTACCTTATTGAGGTCCCTATTAGGTGGGAATCCTATAATTCGCGGGTCTATATTAGGGGTCTTATACTAGGAACAACCTGACAGACCCTATTCTGACTATTCAGGCCCCTATATGCCCCCCTGAACCCTAAACCCTAAACCCTAAAACCCGAAACCTAAACCTTACTTCCCTCGAAGGGTCCATGTGCCTCATCATGCGATACTTGAGCCAAAAACTCCCTACATAGGAAGTACATTAAGACCCAAGTATTCCCAGACTCTGAACCCTGAAACCCCAAACCCTTAAACGTTAAACCCCACTTCTGAGTACCCCCCTCCCAACTACCCTTTTTTCCACAATAGTAGGGTATATATATATATATATATGTCCCAATGGCTCAGCCATGTCTGAAATGTCAAAGGTATATATGTCGCCTTGACCAAAGGGTAGTTGGGGGGGCGCAGGCACTTCTGAGTACCCATGGCCTTGAAGTGTAGGCCCTGCGCCGCCATCGTCGGCGATTTTCGCTCCTCCAGTCGAGGTGGGAACACCCTAAACCCTAAAACCCCTAAACCCTGAACCTAAACCCTAAACCCTAAGCTCTAAACCCTAAACTCTAAACCCTGACAACCTAAACCCCAAGCCCCTAAACTCTAAACCCTGAACCCTGAAACCCTAAACCCTACACCCTAAAGCTGATGGTTCAAGGAATTAGGGGTTCCTTTAGGGCTGGGTAGGGCTAATCTTTTCGGGAAATACGTGCGCGTTAATCCCTCAAAGAGGCCTGTTGTATGCCTGATTCTGGGGACCCTAAACCCTAAACCCTAAACCCTAAACCCTAAACCCTAAACCCTAAACCCTAATAAAACCCTAAACCCTAAACCCTAAACCGGGGCGAAAACTAGGTAAACCGTCTCAGCCGCGTAGGGCGGCAGGACGCGGGCTCCCTCTCACCCCCCCCCCCCTCAAGCCCTTAAACTTGGGACCTGGGATGTTCCCCCTTATACTGTTTAGGGTTTAGGGTTTAAGGTTTTTATTGTTCAGGGTTTAGGGTTTAGGGTTTCCATAATAGGATTAGAATAGGGGGGGGGGGGGTACTACAATCCCCATTAAGGACTGTCAGTATGAGTGAGGGGGAACATCCCCAGCCCCAAACCCTAAACCCCAAACCCCAAACCCTAAACCCTAAACCCTAACCCCAAACCCCAAACCCTCCCCTTTGAGGATGTCTACGGAGATCCGGGGGATCCCAAAATCCGGCTTTACCTTTTGCCGGTGCTGGGCTTGGCCGCAGCATTTCCTACAGGGTTTAGGGTTTAGGGGTTTAGGGGTTTAGGGTTTAGGGTTTTAGGGGTTTAGGGGTTTAGGGGTTTAGGGGTTTAGGGGTTTAGGGGTTAGGGGTTTAGGGTTTCAGGTTCAGGGCAGAAGAAAAAGGCTGAGGCTGTTTGATGGCTGCACGTAGGGTTCAGAAGGAAAAGGCCGAGGCTGTTTGCTGGTTGCACGTAGGGTTCTGGAATTTGGGGGTTAGTTATAGTGGTGTGTTCAGAGGTGGTTTGGTGGTCCGTTCTCCAGCGGTTGTTGTACCCGCAACATATGGCGCCGTATATACGCGGTAGAGCTAACGGGAATCTTCCTAGATCAAGGGCACCCTTTCTCTTTTCCTAGGTTCCCCTGAAGAACCCCTTGCAAATCTTCAACCCTATCCCGGGTAACATAGAGAACCTGTCAGCGTACGGGGGTTCCTGGCGAATGTTCACAGGGCTTATCGGGCAAACGCTTTTCTTCTCCGCATGTTTGCGGCTTAGGGGGTCTAGGGCTCTGGGGGGTTTCTGGGGTTTAGGGTGATGCGGCACCTGCTGACCTAGTACTTCGCGCTTCAAAAGCGATTCAAACCCGAGTTCTGCGCACAGTATGCTGCCCTATAAGCACTGTAATCCCCGAATGCCACAAAGCAGAAGAACGACGCATCCACGCGCCAAGAACTTTATAATATGCAAGTATGCAAGCACGGCGCACACTCACCCGCCTGGAAGCCTTGGTGCCCGAGCCGTACAAAAAACCCAAACTCAAACCCATGAACCCCAACCCCCAAATACCTCAACACCTAAACCCTAAACTAAACCCCTGAACCCCAAGCACCCCAAAGCCTAACCCTAAACCCTAATCCCTATGCCCTAAACAACCCTAAACCTTAAACCCTGAACCCTAAACCCTAAACCCAAAACCCTAAACCCTAAACTCTAAACCCTAAACCCTAAACCCTAGCCCTAAACCCTAAACCGATGCACCCCAAACACCTAAACGCACAAACGGCCAAGGCCTGGACCTGTATGGATCTCGAGTCGAGGACCCTTGCGTGGGGCAGTTGTAGGGTTTAGGGTTTAGGGTTTAGGTTTAGGGCTTAGGGTTTAGGGTTTAGGGCTAGGGTTTAGGGTTTGTACGGATGTTGAGGGTTCAGGGACCGACTGTAGGGATTAGGGTTTGTAGGTGTGAGTTAGGGGGACTCTGGGGATTAGGGCTTCGGGATGCTCAGGGTTTAGAGACTTTAGGGATTAGGGTCGTTTTCGTCCTGAAGTATGTTTAGGGCTCCAGGCCGGTTTAGGGTTTTGGGTTTGGGGTTTAGGGGTTAGGGCTTAGGGTTTAGGGTTGAGGGGTTTAGGGGTTTTTGGTTGACGTTAAAGGTTTGGCGCAGTTGAGGGCTACGATTTGCCTTGAATCTGCGAGTGCCTCGGGGGCGACATGAACCCTAAAATTGGCGTAAACCCTAAACCCTAAACCCTAAACCCGAAACCGAATATACCCTGGTGTATGAACCATAAACCCTTTTAGGGCTCATGTAGCCCCCAAGGGCTTTTTGGTCCTGGGTTCCCGTGATAGCTACTTGTACCTTAAAACCCTAAGCCCTAAGCCATAAACCCTAAACCCTTAAAAAACAAAAAACAACTACATATCTATATATATATATATATGTAACTGTATGTATATATATATATATATGTACATACATACTTTGTTTTCCAGGGTCTACTCCAAAGCAGGGCGTGAGTGAACAGCATCCCTGGGGCAAATCCGCGAAGGACGGCCGAAGATTTGGATCGCCACCAGGAGATGCTGGGAAGTCAGATGTTCAGGGCTTAGGGTTTTAGGGTTTTAGGGTTTTAGGGTTTTAGGGTTTTAGGGTTTTAGGGTTTTAGGGTTTTAGGGTTTTAGGGTTTTAGGGTTTTAGGGTTTTAGGGTTTTAGGGTTTTAGGGTTTTAGGGTTTTAGGGTTTAAGGGTTTAAGGGTTCAGGGTATGTTGCTGTGCTAGGTAGGCCCTTACATCTCATGTTTTCGAATCTGAGGTTTAAGAGGATCATGTTCAGGAAGATGTTTTCAGAGGGTTTTCCCATCCTCGGTGCCCGCTGGAGATTATGTGAGCCGGCAGGGGGGTTTTAGGGTTTTGGGGTTAGGGTTTAGGGTTACGAGTCAGTTTCCAAAAAGCAAAGCTCGACACAGCAGGGGCTTGGGCCTCAGGTTCCTCAGGGGATTGGTTTTTTCTTGGTGGGGGGGGGGGGGGGCGCCGGCTCAGAGGCCCTACTTTGGGGTGGGCTCAACCCGATAAACGCCACACCCAAACCCTAAACCCTAAACCCTAAACCCTAAACCCTAAACCGTAACACCGCATGGAGCATGGAGCTCTTAACTCACCAGGAGCAGCTGCCTCTCGGCGCTGGTTACGGCCTGGCTCTCAGTGGGGGCCGGGGGCTTTCTCGGTGCGGGTGGGCTTCCCCCCGGCTTGCTTTGTCAGGCTCGTTGGGTCTTAGTGGCTTCATGACAATTTAAGGGTTTAGGGTTTAGGGTTGGTAGGGAAAGAGGTTTCGAGAACACTTTGCCGACAGACCTGGCCTTCCATCAGGCATCGAGGACAAAGGGGGCGGAATCTACAACCAAGACTTGGCTGGGTCCTCAGTGGAGTTCGGTTTGAGGTCTTTTGGTTTAGGGTTTAGGGTTTAGTCTAAGGGAAGTTACATGGTACCTTAATATGGTCCGTTAATTTCTAAGGGTTGTGAAAAATGGGCTTTTGTATAAGGGGTATATACCGTTTCCCCACGCAATTCAGGACCCCGATGAAGGGACCATGAAACAACCCCAAGAGCTTAGGATCCCTAATTAAACCCTAAACCCTAAACCGTTAGCCTAAACCCCAAACCCTAAACCCACCTGAGCCCCTAATCCCTACCTTAAGAAACCCAAAACTTGTTTTTTGTACGTTACCTGGGAATCCTTGCAGGAGTAATTTATAAAACCTACAAAAATCTATGTTTCTGGTTGTTAACTTAGGAGCTGAGTAGGTAACCTTGAACCTTTTTGGGGTATACATAGTCTAGCAAGGTCCTCCCGTAGTTGAAAGGTAAACCTGTTTCGCCTGCTGGGGCGTGGCTCGACCTTCCCCCCCCCCCCACCCCCTCCCCCACCCCGGCCATGCCAAGTTGGAATTCTTCTTAACAAGCAAGAGAAACCATACCCCGAATGCCCATGAGCCAAACACCACAGACCCGAACAACTCTCCAAAAAAGCAGCTTAAGCTAGCCTGTAAAGGCTTTAACAAAACAACCTAGAAACCAGAGCAACCCTAATCTTCACCTAGAAATCAGCAACCCCAAGACCCCGTAAGCCCCAACTAACCCTAAACCCTAAACCCTAAACCCTAAACCCTAAACCCTAAACCCTAAACCTCCTAAGCCCTAAAGGCCCCCTCAAAATCCTCAGCCAGGTCCTGTCCTCACGCCCGCGGCGGTGCGAACCGGGAATCACTGCGAGGATTGGCAGGCGCACTCCGTGATCGGCAGCTTACGTAATTTCATAGATTAGGGTTTAGGGTTTAGGGTTTAGGGTTTAGGGTTTAGGGCCTGAATAATGGGAATTATATTTTTTTTTGGTTTTTTATTTGGGGGGAAGGGGGGGGGGGGGTATTGTAGTATAAGTATGAAGGGACCATAAGGGAATACTATTGGTAATGATTCCGGCCCCTATATAACTCTAGGTAGGCCCTTGGGGAGTTTGATATTTTCCCTTATTGGGTTTAAGAGGATCATATTCAGATGAGGGCCATCCTAGTACTGCTTCTTAGTAGGGAATGGTGGATTGAGGGGAATGAGGTACCCTATATAATCCCTGACAGGGTATGTGTATATATATATATATCTGATACATCATATACATATATATATACATATATATATATATATATGTATAGGTGGGTATGACGTGCCTCATTCCCTCATTCCCTACTAAGAAACCGGGGGGGGGGGGGGGTTAGAGCAAGTCATCCAACTCCAGGTGTGAGAGGCAATGCAACAACACATCGGACACCTGTAGTTGGATGGGGTTTAGGGTTTAGGGTTTAGGGTTTAGGGTTTAGGGTTTAGGGTTTGGGTTTAGGGTTTAGGGTTTAGGGTTTAGGGTTTAGGGTTCAGCCCAAACCTCTGTAAAAGTCGACGTGCTTCGAGACTTTGGGTTTGGGGTCTGGGGGTGGGACTTGGAGGTTTGTAAGTTTAGGGTTTGGGTTTAGGGGCTCAGAGCAAAGTACTTGCTTTGGCGGTGTCTTCTGGAGGTTGCGGGGAAAGTCGGAGGTCTAATCCGCAGGCCAGGGACACACCCATGTGCCGAGTGGGAGAACTCTACTTAAGAAGTACACATGAACCTTCAAACCCTAAACTCTAAGCCCCAAAGTACGGCCACCTTAGAAAGATGTCAGGCTCACCTTTTCCAGACAGTTTTTTGTGACCTCAGATCTAAAGCACTCTAGTTGTCCTGCTTGAAAAGCGTGCTTACAGCAAAGCATGTACCTTCAAGGCTCTCAGCAAAGCCAGAAAGTAGACAAAATCCCCGCTCTACACATTATCGTAGAAACGACCCAAAGCGTCCATTCTAACTAAGCATGCCCTCAGCTTACCCTAAACCCCCAAAACCTAAAAACCCTAAACCCTAATATGCTCCACTGCGACTGCGAGGTTGGAGAACATGAACCTCTCCACCCTGGATCTGTCCGTTGTAGGCAGCGGTTCAGGGTTTAGGATTTAGGGTTTAGGGTTCAGGGTTCAGGGGGCTGTTCCACAGGTCCATGGGACAAGCGCCCCTGAGAAAGAGAATTCCTTACGAAAAAAGGGAGTCTTACCGCATGGTCCTAGTTGCGGTGGGGAGACAGGTGTGTTGAACCACTCCCAATTATGGGGTTTTGGGGCGTTGGTTGATTCGGAAATAAGATGTACATGTGGGGGTTTCCGAAATTCGGGGTACCTTATTGGGGTCCGTCTTATACGGGGCCCTAATTACTACTTGGGATCGTGTTTCGGGGCCCCGATTTCGTAAACCCCCTATTTTCTCTTGGCTCTGAGGGCTATACAGCCCTGCCTGTATCGTATGTAGTTAATGGAGTTTCAGGTTTCTTGTCGCGCACAGATCCACCCGGGCTTCGGCAGCCCGGAAACCCTAACCCTAAAACCAGCTTTGGGGTTTAGGGTTTAGGGTTTAGGGTTTAGGGTTTAGGGTTTAGGGTTTAGGGCCTGGGGTTTAGGTTTGAAAGCTGCCTTGAGCTGGTCGACTTGCGTGGCACCAGGACTCAATGGATTGGAGCCCTTAACCCTAGCCCCGACTTAAAGATGTTCTAAGTGGAGGCTTTCCGGTTTAGGGTTTAGGGTTTAGGGTTTAGGGTTTAGGGTTTAGGGTTTAGGGCCGAGAAAAGCAGGATTCGACTTCCATCCTGGTCTTGCGCATGATGACGACATGTTGCCAGGGGGTAGATGTTTGCTAGCCTCAATCCCCTATGTAATTCTTATACAGCCCATGGTGATTTTAATGTTCACAGGGCCCCCTAAACCCTGAATCCTAAACCCTAAACCCTAAACCCTAAACCCTAAGCGCTTGGGTATCACCTATCATTCCACGGGCATGACGCTTTCGCCAGCTCCCTGCCCTGCTGAGACCTTCCGCCCTTTCTCCGAACCCCCCCCTGGTATCCTTCCACTAGGACCACTAAGGTTTAGGGTTTAGGGCTTAGGGTTTAGGGTTTAGGGTTTAGGGTTTAGGGTCTTGGGCTTAGGGTTTAGGGGTCAGGGTTTAGGCGGGTTTAGGGTTTATGCTTTTACGTAAGTCCCCAACAAGTAAGCCTACCAGCATGGGCTAGCAGGCCTTGTAATCCCCATAACTCACCCTATAAACGGGCCTTTTGAGGAGGTTTTGGGGTATAATGGCCCATCCTGGTAGTCCCCAAAAGGGTTTAGGGTTTAGGGTTTAGGGTTTCATGTCGAAGGTTCCTCTGGCAAACGCTAGTCCACAGCCTGCCTTTTAGCATGGCCTTGTACATAAAAACCCGAAAAATAGACTTGACCCCCCCCCCCCCCCCCGAAAAAGCTCTAAGCCCTAAACCCAAAAGGGACGTTCCACAAGGGCCTAAGGAATAACCCTAAACCCTAAATCCTAAACCCTAAACCCTAAACCCTAAACCCTAAACCCTAAACCCTAAACCCTACAAAGTAGGTGGAAACACGATGGCTTCCATGGCGGGCTTGCCCATCGAAGCAGGCTTCTACGTGCGCGGGCACCCAGTTTCCACTTCTGAGGCATTCTCAATTTTGCTTCTTCGGTTCGGGTGTGTTTCAAGGGTTTAGGGTTTAGGGTTTACCAAACGCTTCCAGGCCTCCCCTCCAGAAAAAAAAACCTACACTCACACCAAACCTGAAGCTCAAAAACTCCCCCCGCAAACGATGCAATGTGCACCAGGAAAACGCGTCCATTGCGCTTTTTGCACCACGCTTGCCAGTTTTTCTTGAGCTTGGAATTGGACATTCCGGCGCGTGTTCAAACAAGACTTTTATGGGTGGGATGAGGATGTTCCCCTTATGCTAGGAGTCCTTAGTAGGGATTGTAGTACCCTCTACTATAATCCCTATTAAGGCTGGACTGTTAGTATCAGCGGGAACATCCCAAGTTTTATGGTGGAAACCTGAAAAACGACGGGGGCTTTTGGGTTTTAGTTTTGGCGGGCCGCGTTCTGTCCAGGAAGCTGGGGCTTGCGCAGCTCCAGCTGCTGACTTTGGGGGTTTGTTTTTGATGTTAGGGTTTAAAGTTTTTAGGGTTTAGGGTTCAGGGTTCCGCACCAGGCCTCCGGGGCCGGAACTATACTTTAGACTTTTAAAATGTGTTCGGATGCTCCCCCTTATACTAGAAGTCCAAATCAGGGGGAATACTAGGGGTATAAGGACTGTTAGTACAAGGGGGAACATCGAAATACGAAACTGTCTTAGTGAGCTTGAGTATTTTTCCGTATCATTATCATTATCATTAGCATTCTCAGTATGACGCTTTTGTGTGAGATGCCTAGTTCTCAGTATTCTCACCCTTGTTTTCTTATTTTCATTCGCCTGATGATTTTCTTCTTCTCGCTATTCTCAGTATTCTCACTAATCTCACTCGTCTCATGTTTAGCATTTTCAATTGGTCTACCTCTTCCTTCTATGTGGCTTTTATTCTCATGCCTCATGCTCATTCTTATGTTTTATGACTGTTGAGATACTTCTAAAGTGCTTCTGGGTGACAGGATCGAGGGTTGGGATCTTCGCGACTTCTTTACAGCGATTGACATGTACAGGGTTTAAGCGGCCCGTGGCTACCCTTTTCCGCTGGTGACCCTTGTCGTTTCGGGCTCAGCGTTCGAAAAGGCCCGAAACCCTAAACCCTAAACCCTAAACCCAGTAGTACCCTCATTGCCACAGAACCTCCCAAGCTCTCGGGAATGAGATTCATGTGGCTTGGGTTCAGCTGCCACAGAAGCTGTTCTGAGCCTAAACCCTAAACCCTAAACCCTAAACCCTAAACCCTGAACCCTAAACCCTAAACCCTGAACCCTGAACCCTGAACCCTGAACCCTGAACCCTGAACCGTGAACCCTGAACCCTGAACCCTAAACCGTATACCCTATACCCTAAACCCTAAACCCTAAACCCTAAACCCTAAACCCTAAACCCTAAACCCTAAACCCTAAACCCTAACCCTCTCACCAAACGTCCCGCCCAAACCCAGAATGGCAGGAAACAAAGTTCACAGAGCGACCCGGGAAACAGGGCACTGTAGCTAGGATGCGCAGTAGTACCCTTATTCCTTTTTTTTTTCGGGGGGGGGGGGGTTTTGATTCCCTTATAAACAACCCCTCTCAGCAAAAAAATGCACCCCTTTTAATCCCAGGTTGCTGGGCAACCAGGTAGAAACCGCACGGCTGAAATCCCAAAACCATACATCACGCCGAAACCTTATTTCCTAAGCCCAAGCCACTCACCGGGCTTAGGGTTTGGGGTTTAGGGTTTAGGGTTATGGGGTTTCGGATCCCCAAACCCTAAGCCCATGACTTAATGCCACGAGCCCTAGCTAAAGCCCCAGGCGTGGAATGTCCAGTGTGTCGGACACTACTGGCAACAGGCCGCGCCCCCCCCCCCCCCCCCGAACCTTTTCAAATTGTTGGGAGGCTTTGGGGTTTAAGTGTGTAGAGTTTACGGTCTAGGGAGTTTTCAGTGACGCGGCTTTGGGGTCTTAGGGTGTCGGGGTTTGAAAGTGTACGAAACCGGACTCAAGATCAAGCCAACATTTGAAAGGGAAGCCCCTAAACCCCAAACCGCCCATGCCGTGGCACCCTATCAACTGCTGGCTCCGTCCAGGCCCGTCTTATCCATTTGCTCCGACATAATCACATCAAGAGGATGTTCACCACGTCTTCTCACATTGCATAGATTTGCTTCAACAACTTCACCCAAAGCTTCGATGATGCTGGCCTAGATCCTTTGCCCTAATGGTTTAGGAGCTGTAGATTCATCCCTTGCTTCAGGCAGGCACCTCTAGCTATTTATAGAGTTTAGGGTTTAGGGTTTAGGGTTTAGGAGTTTAGGGTATTACCTTCAAGTCCACGCCATGCTTCGCGTCTGGGGTGTTTCCGGGCAAGAGCTGGCCACTGCTTCCACGGACGACATGTTCGAAGACGTGATGGGCTTGAAACACCACTTGCGAAGCCAGCATGGCTTCCCGGTCTGCCTTCAAAAGCTTATAAATGACGGTCGATGCTTAGGTGCTTCTGATCCTCTAGTCGGGCCCGTTGACCTGCAGCTGGTGCTGTTATCCGTCCTCAGCCCGGAGCAGATGCCTGAGGCTGAGCGCGAGTTTCATGATTATGCTGTCGATGCAGGCAATGTGGAAGTGGGCCGTGCCCTGCTGAAAGCTGGTGTCTTACAGGCCTGGGCCGCTCCCATCGCCCTCGCACGCGCTTCTTCTAAGGGCCACGTCGCGTTTGTACATTTGCTGCTGGACTCTGGCGCCATCTTGCCGGGCGTCTTTTTCGTGAGCGCTCTCATGCACGCATCTTCCAACGGCCATATCGAGATTGTACGTTTGCTGCTGGACGCCGGCGCCGACAAGAACTTGCAAAGTTGTTCCGGCGAAACCGCTCTGATGCACGCATCTTCCGAAGGCCAGATCGAGATTGCACGCTTGCTGCTGGACGCCGGCGCCGACAAGAACTTGCAGAACAGGCTTGGCCAGACTGCTCTGATGCACGCATCTTCCAAAGGCCACATCGAGATTGCACGCTTGCTGCTGGACGCCGGCGCCGACAAGAACTTGCAAAGTTGTTCCGACGAAACCGCTCTGATGCATGCATCTGCCAAGGGCCAGATCGAGATTGCACGCTTGCTGCTGGACGCCGGCACCGACAAGAACTTGCAAAGTTGTTCCGGCGAAACCGCTCTGATGCACGCATCTTCCAAAGGCCAGATCGAGATTGCACGCTTGCTGCTGGACGCCGGCGCCGACAAGAACTTGCAGAACAGGCTTGGCCAGACTGCTCTGATGCACGCATCTTCCAAAGGCCGCATCGAGATTGCACGCTTGCTGCTGGACGCCGGCGTCGACAAGAACTTGCAAAGTTGTTCCGACGAAACCGCTCTGATGCACGCATCTTCCGAAGGCCACATCGAGATTGCACGCTTGCTGCTGGACGCCGGCGCCGACAAGAACTTGCAGAACAGGCTTGGCCAGACTGCTCTGATGCACGCATCTTCCAAAGGCCACATCGAGATTGCACGCTTGCTGCTGGACGCCGGCGCCGACAAGAACTTGCAAAGTTGTTCCGACGAAACCGCTCTGATGCATGCATCTGCCAAGGGCCAGATCGAGATTGCACGCTTGCTGCTGGACGCCGGCGCCGACAAGAACTTGCAGAACAGGCTTGGCCAGACTGCTCTGATGCACGCATCTTCCAAAGGCCGCATCGAGATTGCACGCTTGCTGCTGGACGCCGGCGTCGACAAGAACTTGCAAAGTTGTTCCGGCGAAACCGCTCTGATGCACGCATCTTCCGAAGGCCACATCGAGATTGCACACTTGCTGCTGGACGCTGGTGCCGACAAGAACTTGCAGAGCAGGCTTGGCCAGACTGCTCTGATGCAGGCATCTTCCGAGGGCCACGTCGAGATTGTATGCTTGCTGAGAGCTAAGTCGGCCAAGCACGAATGCCTAAAACTCGAAGCGCCCAATTCCAGCACAGAAGCCCAAAACCACCGAACCCCCAAACACCTACAAAGAACCTATATGCACCCTTCTAACCAGACACCTTCATCTAACCCCCTTCTGTCTAAACATCCTTTAAGCTACCTTTTGGACTTTCAGTGCGGAATTTCAAGCATTTTCGGGGTTTCAGGATGAGCTGTTTTAGGGGCCTGGCTGGGTATAGGCTGGGGCTGGGGGTTTTGCCAAGGGTATATGAGGCTGGGATTCCGCGCTTAAGGTTAGTCAGCCCACTCAGTCCCTGAACAGATCCCCAAAGCCAGACAGTCATCGTCAGGGTACGGACTTTAAAACCCAAGATCCTTTTGAGGTTTCGAAGGTTTCGGACTTCGGTGATGAGGCGAACATCAGAATTTAAGAAGGCCTCAAATGCGCTGGGAAGCCCTTTAAAACAAACCTCAGATACCCAAAGCAAGCCGTGGAAACACGCAGACACCCGACCCAACGCTCCGTTCTTGTGTTTGGGTTGTTCTGTGCTATTTTGGTTCTAGTTTTTTGTTGCAAGATTTTGTGTAGGGCATCCCAACACCCTGAACCCTAGGGCCCTAAACCCTAGGTTTCTGTAAACGTGGCAGCCCAGTGGTAGCCTTTCTTTTGGTCCCAGGTTCCCTATATGGGGTTTACGATACTGGGGCACTAGGGGTACCTTATTGGGATCCAGATTATAAGGGAATCCATCCTACTATTTGGGCGACTATTTTGGGGTCGCCTATTGTCGTAAACTCCCATATGAAGCAACCAACCCCAAAAAGGTACCCTTGTTGTAGTATGGCTACAGGGCTACAAAAAAAGCCGTCGACTCCGCACCCTAAGCCCTAACACCCTGCACCCGGTTTAGGGTTTAGGGTTTAGGGTTTAGGGTTTAGGGTTTAGGGTTTAGGGTTTAGGGTTTAGGGTTTAGAAGGCCATAAATCCTGAAACCCCGAAGCATGCAACCCTATAAGCCCCACAAGCACAACCTTCGCGAGGTTTGTTGGGCTTCAGGGGTCTAGGGCTCAGGGCTCAGGGTGATCGACACCTCACAAGAGGGGCGGTTCCAGTAGCAAAACGCAACCTCAAGACCACAAGACCCTCTGAAATCTGCCGTGGGCCTGGAAAGATCCCAACAGCAGCCATACGGTTTAGGGTTTAGGGTTTAGGGTTTAGGGTTTAGGGTTTAGGGTTTAGGGTACTCTAATTCCTAAACTTTTTTCTGCTAGTACGCCAAGGTCATGAAGAACCCGGAACCTGAAACCCTAAGCAGCAAGCCGAAGGGTTTAGGGGGCCAAGTTTGAGGTTTGGGGTGCCTAAAGCCCTAAACCCTAAACCCTAAACCCTAAACCCTAAACCCTAAACCCCAAACCCCAATCCCTAAACCCTAAACCCGAAACCCTAAACCGTGCCCAAGCCTCTAGCGCCCACTGAAACCGCTAGGCCCCTTCAACAACCCCCCCCAATGCTGCCCCTCAGCCCGAAACCCGACACCCTAAACCCTAACCCTCGACTCGATTCGGGTTTCTAAACTGAATCTCGGGTCTGATATTTGGGAGTTTGCGAAAATAAGGGACCACGAATGTAGACCCCCGGATTGTAGGATCCCCTTATAATAAGAACCCCAACAAGGTACCCCTGATTTCGGACCCCCCCCCCCCCCCCACATAGTCCCTAAACCCCAACCCTACACCCTAAACCCCAAACCCTTAACCCTAAACCCCAAACCCTTAACCCTAAACCCCAAACCCTCAACCCTAAACCTCAAACCCTTAACCCCAAACCCCTAAACCCTAAACCCCAACCCTTAACCCCAAACCCTAAACCCCAAACCCTAAACCCCCATATAGGTCCCTGCTCCCAGGAATGCATGTGGGGCTTGGCAGGCGGGCATTTAGGGTTGAGGGTTGAGGGCTCAGGGTTTAGGGTGTAGGGGTTAGGGGTTAGGGGTTTAGGGGCTTAGCTAGGGTTTAGGGTTAGTGTTTATGGTTTAAGGTTTAGGGACCCTGGACAGTTCTGTGAGGATGAAGCTCCAGGGCCACGGTTGCCATTAGCTAAACCCTAAGGGTTTAGGGTTTAGGGCCTAGGGTTTAGGGTTTAGGGTTACACCCAAAATTGAGTTAGGGTTTAGGGTTAAGGGTTCGGAGTAGCTTTGGGTCAAGAGCTGTAGCCCTAGACATTTTAAGGGCCAGAGGGGGGCAAGGGTTTGCGGTGAGGGGTTCAGAGTGTTGGGTTTAGGGCTTTAGGGTTTAAGGATGTTTAGGGTCTATAGGGGTTTGGGGTTTAGGGCTCTAGGGTTGCGGGTTGAGGTAGGATTTAGGTCTTCAGGGTTCAGGATTTATTGACAGTTTACCTGAAAGCTTTTGAGGCACTACAGAAGGCCTTAGCAACCCAAAGGTAACCCTTGTCCCGCTAGAGATTTCGGCCGACAAGCTAGGGAAAGAGAGAGAGAGGGACACACACGCACAAATAAGTGCAAAACTAAGTTAGACACACACACACACACATCTATAATATCTATACACAGCAGGCGGAAATACCTGAAGCAACAAAATTCCACAAATAGCCCAGGTCTCAGAACCTGCACCTTCATCCTCTTAACCTCCAGTGCCGAAGTCGCAAGAGCATCAGCCCTCCAGCCGTTAAAACGGTTTCTTGGGTTTTGAGGCTAGGGCTTCGAGTTTGGGGGCCCAGTCTCCAAACCTTGAGAGCCCTCAACCCTGAACAACCCCTACACCCTGTGACCCCTTAACCCTACATTCCGAAACCCTAAGATTCCACAGGTGCAACTGCTGGCCTATGCCTGCGGGTGGGACGCGACACTGGTGCCGGCAGCCTAGATTCTGGGATCCTACGTCCTACTTTCCCTCCAACCTTAACTAGACCCTTGCCTCACAAAAGATATGGGCCAAATGAGCAGCCCTGACTTGGTCCAGATTGTCGCGGGCAGCGGTAGTTGCAGCGCAGGCGGTGTCAAATACCTTTGCACCCCTAAACCCTAAACCCGAAACCCTAAACCCTAAACCCTAAACCCTAAACCTCCCACTAAACAGGTTTGGCGCACTCCTTCACCTCGCCATCCTGGCGGTCCTTCTGTGGTCTTGCCTGAGCAACCAGCGGAGCCCTCGGCTGGGATCCCTTGGGGTTGAGGGTTTAGGGTTTAGGGTTTCGGGTTTAGGGTTTAGGGCTTGGGGTTTAGGGTTTGGGGTTTCGGTTTGAAGGGTTTAGGGCTTAGGGTTTAGGGTTTAGGTCTTAGGGTTTAGGGTTTCGGCCTGAACCCTGTATAGCACTTTATTCCCCCATAAACATTACTGAATCCTGTAAGCCCTACCTGACTCCTTTAAGCCCTGAACACCCATGTAACGCGTCATATACAAGCATGCATAGTACAGTCCCGAACCCCCAGTTATCTCGCCTTGCGGTTTTTCCCCACCTTCGGTGTGGGGTTGTTAGATTTTAAACTCAACTCTTCTCCTCGCCCGAACTCTTCTCCTCGCCCGGTCTACTCCTCGCTCATCCCTGGAGTGCCCAACCGCAAAGTGTCCCTGGAGTTCCCAACTCTAGATGTTTCTGGAATGCCCAACCGCAGAACCCCAGCCCAACCCCAGAGTCTCCCTTCCTAGGGTGCCCAACAGTCTCCCACCCCAGAGTCTCCCAGGAGTGTCCAACCCCAGAGACCCAACCCCAGAGTCTCCCTAGAGTGCGCAACCCCAGACTGTCCCCGGAGTGCCTTCCAGAGTCTCCCCCAGAGTCTCCCTCGAGTGCCCACCCCAGAGTGTTGCTGGAGTGCCCAACCCCAGAGTATCTCTACCAAGAGAGGGTGGGGATATTCGAAGTAAAATAATGTTGTTGTTAAAGGGTTTAGGGTTTTAGGGTTTTAGGGTTTTAGGGTTTTAGGGTTTTAGGGTTTTAGGGTTTTAGGGTTTTAGTTTAGGGTTTAGGGTCTTCCGCGTTGGGGTTAGGTACCTATAGGGAACCTTAGGGCCTGAAAGAAGCTTAGGGAGCCTTAGGGAGCTTAGGGACCAAAAGCCATGGAGAGTACTAGAGAACCTTGGGTTACATACCCCCCCCCCCCCCCCCTTGAGAACCCTCTATTGGCTTTGGATGCAACGACCTAAACCACACGCCCCCCCCCAATTCCAGATGTTTTGTGCTTTGGCCTCTGGGGTTGACATCCTCTCAACTCGGGTTTCAGGTTTAGGGTGTCGGGTTTAGGGTTTCGGGTTTCGGGTTTAGGGTTTCGGGTTTAGGGTTCCCGGGTGTAGGGTTTCGGTGTCAGGGTTTAGGGTTTGAAAGCTGAGGTTGTTCTACTGCAGCGCCTTCTGCAAGTGGGTCAAACAGGTCGGCCGTCTCAACGTGCCCCACGAATTTTGGCGTGCGCAAAAAATACATGAGGGGTACAAGGGGGACCCCTAGAAGGGACCATTAACATTTCATTCCACCATATATATATATATACAACCCCTATATGTATATTATATAGTCCCTATGTACCTGAAAAACCCCTAAATGACTCCTAGGGTCCCTTATGAGGGTTTCTCCTTTCGTCCCTTGATATACACATGTATCTGCACAAGGGGGGGCAATACTACATACACAAACAAACCAATATGCTCAAGCCAGTTAAATTAAAGCGACATATAGAGAGGTCACTGTTAAAGTATGGGTATGTTTATATGAATGTACATGGGCATGTTTAACTTTTCCTGTTTTTTCTTTCGAGTTTCTACACACGCACAGACCAAGCCCCTCACCTATCGCCCTTATATACACAGACTATGCTAGATCGACACAGACCCACACACCCCGTGCCTCCACACGTTGTTCAGAGTTCTGGTCTGAAGTGCCATGCGTCAGCAGGGTACCAGGTTTGGTACCTGCATCCTTGGCAGAACTACGTGAAGATTTTGGTCTCCTCTGGCGTGCGCTGGACACGTAGCAGCTCCTGTGTCGGAATAGGTACCCAAAAAGGGACCTTGAGTCCGTAATGTTTAGGGCTTAGGGTTGTCCCAGAGTCTGTTATGTCTGGATACTGTTGGGGGACATTCTCACCCCGCACCACGGGAACCCTTCCTGGAGGTGGATCCCATCGTGGAGAATGAGGAACAGCAGCAGGATGATGCCTTCCGGCACTGTACAAGTTGGAGAGGATGACATCGAGGTTTTTGGTTTACCGGGGGGGGGGGGGGGGGTCCACGGGTTCACCCTAAACCCATGCCGAAGAAATACGTACATACATGTTGTATACATATATACACACCAATAATATTATAGTGTATATATATATGTGTATATATATATACATATAAGACATGCTTGAAGGTTTGGGGCTCGGGTTTCAGGTTTCGGGAAAGCCCATGCAGTTTTAGGGCTTAGGGAGAAGGCAAGGACCGTGGTCACTGTATGGGAGTTTCCGAGAATCACAGTATGGTTAACCTCTATGTGGGCCCCTGTGAATTCTGTTTATTGGCGTACATATAGCCATATGCTATATAGTATGTACTCATAGCCCCTTTAGCTTAGTGTCGAACTTTAAGTCTTCTGCCCCCGCCTAAGCCTCAAGAGTTCGGGCCTAAAGCCCGCATTACAGCCCTAATTCAGTGCATCAAGCGCCCTAACACCCAGGGTTCAGGTTTTACTGTTTCGGGTTTAGACTTCAGGGTTGGGAATATGTGGCTCCCCATATTTGGTGGCCCCACACCCCCAAAATAGACCCCAAATAGTAGGATTCCCTCATAGCAAGGTCCCCAATAAACTACCCCTAACTTTTGAATCCTAAACCCTAAGCCCTCAACCCCATACTTGGGGTGTAAAAGGGGGTACCATTTGGTGCATACATGTGCTTCTCAGGCGGAGGCGAGGAGTGAGGGGCCACGAGGAAGAGCCCTGTGCCTTATCCCTAAGCCCAAGCAAAGCTCAGAGGGTTTAGGGGTTTAGGGTTTATGGTCTAGGAGTTCAGGGGTTTAGGGTTTAGGGCTTAGTGTGTGCACAACGGCCTGGCATGGCTGAGGCAGATGCCTTGAGACCTCACGTGGCTGCCACCGCCGCTCGGAAGCAGAGACCTAAACCCTGACAGAGGGAAATTAGATGTCGAGGCGCAGGGTTGAGGTTGCCTCCTGACAGGGTTTAGGGATCAGGGTTCAGGGTGTAGGGTTTAGGGTTAGGGTTTAGATGTCGCCTGCATGAGTCTTTTGAAGTCCCAGGCCCCAGCTGCCAGTAAGCCCTAAACCCTGAACCTGAATCCCTTAGCCCTTTATGTTTTCGGGGTTAGGGTTTGGGGTTAATTAGCTGTCTATCCTTTGTCGATTCCTTTGAAGAATCTTGAAGAAGGACTTGCTCACCAGAAGAGACCGCGTGATCCCAGCTAGTTGGTGTTTGGGGCTTCAAAGGAGGGGCTAACGTGTGGGGCTGACGTGTTACCCTACCGCCACAACTAACCCTAAACCCTAAAACTCCAAACCCTAAGCCCTAAACCGTTGGGGTTCGACTACTGGCGGAACAAAGAAAGGGGTTAGGGCTTGTATCGTACACAGACGTCGCCTCCCAAGATGTTGATGGTGATTTAAAAATTAGTTACGACTACTGTTGTTACCGTAGTTGTTCTCATTGGTTTATATTTATTGTTGTGAATCAAAAAATGTGTTCAGATATTTATGTGCACTTGTAAATACAAATTTAAATAAATATGTAAATATGTATATATATATAATTGTATATATATATATACACATATATAACTATATAAAAAATGTATGTAATGTACATATATATATATATATGAGAGAGGGACCTTTATGTACTATGTTGCCACTCTTCTTTTCTTTATATATTAATTATAAGAATCATTAAAATAATTGATTAAATTAAGTGAGCTCAAGAATTCAATTAGTTCAAATGTTTCGATTCTTTGAATTCTTGGGGAGGCCCAAGAATTCAAAGAATTCAAATGTTTGAATTCTTTGAATTCTTTGAATTCTTGGGGAGGCCCAAGAATGCAAAGAATTCAAATGTTTGAATTCTTTGAATTCTTGGGCCTCCCCAAGAATTCAAAGAATTCAAACATTTGAATTCTTTGAATTCCGTGCCCTCAGCCAGACCATTTAAATAATTCAAAGAATCTAAAGAATTCAAAGAATTCAAATATTTGAATTCTTTGAATTCTTGGGCCTCCCCAAGAATTCAAAGAATCCAAACATTTGAATTCTTTGAATTCTTGGGCCTCCCCAAGAATTCAAAGAATTCAAACATTTGAATTCTTTGGATTCCGTGCCCTCAGCCAGACCATTTAAATAATTCAAAGAATCTAAAGAATTCAAAGAATTCAAATATTTGAATTCTTTGAATTCTTGGGCCTCCCCAAGAATTCAAAGAATCCAAACATTTAAATTCTTTGAATTCTTGGGCCTCCCCAAGAATTCAAAGAATCCAAACATTTGAATTCTTTTGAATTCTTTGAATTCTTGGGCCTCCCCAAGAATTCAAAGAATTCAAATGTTTGAACTCTTTGAATTCTGGGGCCTCCCCAAGAATTCAAAGAATCCAAACATTTGAATTCTTTGAATTCTTTGAATTCTTGGGCCTCCCCAAGAATTCAAAGAATCTAAACATTTGAATTCTTTGAATTCTTTGAATTCTTGGGCCTCCCCAAGAAGTCAAAGAATTCAAACATTTGAATTCTTTGAATTCTTTGAACTCTTTAAATTATTTAAATGGTCTGGCTGAGGGCACGGGATTAAAGATTTCAAATATTTGAATTCTTTGAATTCTTGGGGAGGCCCAAGAATTCAAAGAATTCAAACATTTGAATTCTTTGAATTCTTGGGCCTCCCCAAGAATTCAAAGAATCTAAACATTTGAATTCTTTGAATTCTTTGAATTCTTGGGCCTCCCCAAGAATTCAAAGAATTCAAACATTTGAATTCTTTGAATTCTTTAAAATATTTAAATGGTCTGGCTGAGGGCACGGGATTAAAGATTTCAAATATTTGAATTCTTTGAATTCTTGGGGAGGCCCAAGAATTCAAAGAATTCAAACATTTGAATTCTTTGAATTCTTGGGCCTCCCCAAGAATTCAAAGAATCTAAACATTTGAATTCTTTAAATTCTTTGAATTCTTTGAATTCTTTGAATTCTTGGGCCTCCCCAAGAATTCAAAGAATTCAAACATTTGAGTTCTTTGAATTCTTTAAATTATTTAAATGGTCTGGCTGAGGACATCGTTTTAAAGATTTCAAACGTTTGGATTCTTTGAATTCTTGGGCCTCCCCAAGAATTCAAAGAATTCAAACATTTGAATTCTTTGAATTCTTTAAAACTTTTAATTATTTAAATGCTTTGGCTGAGGGCACGGTGTTTAGTCTTACATGAGTAAAAAACAAAACATAATATATAAATCATTTTCATCTACATAATCATAAACGCAATATTTACAATAATGCTTTCTTGTCGTTGTGCATCAACTCGGAGTGCTGCTATCGGCCTTCGGGAAAGCAGGGTACTGACATCGGTCCCTGAACACGGTGGTACTGTTATCGGTCCACCGTCTCCCCCATTCTTCGTTTCTTATATCTCGCCACCTTCATATTTAGACACAGTGGGACTGTTATCGGTCCACTGTGTCTAATGCTATAGAGTTTATATTTGTTTGTGTGAGCGTTTTCATATTATGTTTGCAGCACTGTCTGATTATTTTTGTTTCTAGATGTTAACTCACAGTCTCTAGTCCGTAAGATTTTAGATTCAAGTAGTCCTTCCTTTTAATAAAAGCCATATGGTTAGAACCACAGGCCCCTTACACCTCTTACACGCCTTGCACTCTTTCTACTCCCTCCCCTCCTCTTACATCCCTTACACCCCTTACACCCCTTACACCCCTTACACCCCTTACACCCCTTACACGCCTTACACCCCTTACAGCTCTTACAGCGCGTACACGCCTTACACGTCTTGCACCTCTTACACCCCTTACACGCCTTATATGCCTTGCACACCTTACACGCTTTGCATTCCTTACACGCCTGCACTCCCACAGCCCTCACAACCATTACACCCATTTACACCTCTTACACCCCTTGCGCCCCTCACACGTTTTCCACCACCAACATCCCTTACACGCCTTACACCCCTTACAGGCCTTGCACGCCCTGCACCCCTTACACCCCTTACACGCCTTGCACGCCTTGCGCCCCTTACACACCTTACACGCCTTACGCACCCCTCACACGCCTTACACCCCTTACACCCCTTACAGCGCGTACACGCCTTAAACGCCTTGCACCCCTTACACCCCTTACACGCCTCATATGCCTTGCGCCCCTTACACGCCTTACACGCCTGCATCCCCACAGCCCTTACAGCCCTTACACCCATTTACACCCCTTGCACCCTTGCGCCCCTCACACGCCTTACACCCCTAACATCCCTCACACGCCTTACACCCCTTACACCCCTTACAGGTCGATCTGCATGTGTACGAAGTTTGTGTCGGCTGAAGTGTATGAAAGTGTTGCGTCATCCGTCTTTTTGCACAATCTAGATAGTATGCCAAGAACGAAAAGATTAATGATGAGCTTTATGCTCAAGTGAGTCGTGTACTTCCTGACCGTACGGTTTTCCTACACGCTGAAGGCCTGTCTCTTTCTGTGCAGCTACTGCATAATGAGTCTACCTACTCCACCGTTTCTTTGCAGGCACAATGGGCAAAAACAAGCCGTCCCCGCATACCAAGATGAGGAAAAATGTTCGGGCTATGGCCACGCTCTTAGTTTTTCTGATATTGGTAAATGTATATGTACTGAATTTAAACACCACATAGCTTAGGAGTTCCAGGAACGTCTTCGAGAAGAAGGGAAGGCGCCGAGTGAATGTGCCTGTAGCTATTTTTTTGAGTAATAATTTATGTTTTCTGTGAGGCTGCTCCTTCTGTGACTCCAGAGGCGAGGAGTACTTGGTTACTTAGTTACAGCAGTAACCGTATATGTTGCAGGTAAAGTCAGTCATGAAGAAGAAGGACAAGAAGGTCACTTTCAGCGAAACAAAGGCGACTATCATCCTATATTTAAATTTCAAGTCATGTGTGAGTTTCGCCAGGTGACCGTTGTGGAGTCTTACCGCGAGGTCAAGGAGCTTTGGTCATTCACTTAAGAGTGTAGTTTTAAGACACAAATAGTAACTGATGCTTTTCACAGGGTGATTTGTGTAAGGCATCAGCTCAACTACGCCAACGTGCTGACCACCTGTGACAGATGCAGTCGCTGTGTGCCACACTCCGACGGCGAGATGCAGGCACTATACATGAATCTGACCTAACGCGCGTGGTGTTTTTTTTGTTTGTATAATGCAGGGCGCTCCAGGGCGAAGCAGATTCGCGCAATCCACGACGATGCCTCAGTTCTTCTTAATAGATTGAAGTGGACGCTTATGTAGCTTCAGAAGCAGGTCACAGCTATGACCTCATAATAAGGTTCGTCTGCGGATTTTGCCTGCGTCTACAAGCAGTTCGACTTCACCCAACGCAGCCCGACTTAACAGTGTGGGTTTGGCTTAGACATGCTAATGAAGCTCCTGCGAAGGTCATCAAACCTGCGACGGCGACATAGTTGAGGCGAAGGACACGTGTTTTGTGAAGTTAGCGAGAGGTATAAATACTGCTGCAGGAGTGCTCTCTGCTCTTCATCTACTTTGGCGTGGCAAGCCTAGACCTGCGCGGTTTCTATGAAAACTATAGTAGAATTTTAGAAAATTAAAAATACGTCAACAAATCACTGTCCGTACTTATACTTTGCTTGGTACTTACCAGTGACACTTTTAGCTTGTAAAAGACTCGTGCATGCTAGAGAATCCTTCCACTTCCTATTTATCTGAGGTGATGCGCGCCGCGTCTTCCGACGTCTTGCCCACTTGGACGAGTCCATCGCAGAAAAACAAAGCAGCCGTCTGCTTCTGAATCATGTTGAAGACTAGCTTACGCGATGCTAACCGTCTGGCGTACAAGCGAAAATATTCTCCATGACTTGCTCGCAATGTTTTGAGCTCAAGCAGCTTGCGCCAAATCAACGAAATTCTTACAAGGAGACTTAGATGAATATACACGCGACCAGTCTATTATTATTTTTGATGAAGCTGAGGCATATACGACTGTGTTCTGACCTCAGGAAGACGTAGCGAGGGTTTAATACAAACGAGAGACACAAGCTGTCAGTTTAAACTGGAGTTTGTCAGGTGCATTGAGAAGCATATGCCTTTCGGAAGCACAAGAGGTCTTGATGTGACAAGCGTATACACTTGCGGCTACTTGTAGGAATAAATAACTCCAAGGTCTTCGACTATGCGCTGGTCAAAAATGCGGTGGTTGATGTATGAGGATGAGCGTTTAAGCTGTATTACATATTTCCTTTTTTAAATCTTGTCTCCAGAATAAACATAAGGTTGAGCAGTGACTCCGAGCCGCTGACCTTCACATCTTCTACGAGTCGCCACTCAATCAAAATATAATAATATACAAAGACGAATTTAAAAAATGACAGCAAGGACCTGCGGTGCGTGTCCCTCGCTGGCGAACCGACGTGTGGCTTGACTGAACATGTAAAAGAGATTCTGACGAAGAATATGCTTATTTAAGTGTGTGTGTGTGCTGAGGACGTCAGACGCCGTGATCACACCCGCAGAGTTTTTGAAAGGGTGTCCGAGCTTCATGTTTTGCGAGATGCATAGTAATTTACGTAGCCTAGTAATTTTTTTCATTTGTCAAGGTATACTGCTCAGCACGGGGCAATCGATTGCGAAGCCAACGACATGTGCCGGCCTGATGTTAAATATTGTTATTGTCCTTTTTGTATTTGTGGTATACAAGCTTTAAACTGATCAGGACACATCAAGACGGACGCCGTCGTCGCGCAAGAAGCTGTTGGCATCTTACGTCAATCAAAACATTGCAGAATTATGACAATCGCATGTCATGTTCTGTATAGGGTTCGTCGATTCTGAAGGGCGCCTGACGAGGAGTGACATATATATTTTTTTTCTAAGATAAGTTTTGTTTATACGTTCCTTCGTGTTTTTTGCAGGACGCACAAGAAGAACATCATGTCCGTTGACGAGAGCATCGGCGCTGATGTCCATGACGACCTCGAACAGTATCTTGAACATATGCCGTCAGATTTGTAATAGTAAAAATGAAAGCAATCATGTGTTGCTAAATCTTTGAGGTATCATGCAAGTGATTTCGTCCAGACGCAGCGTCTTCTGAACGTGGAGTTCCTACCTTAATTTGTACTGCTTTGCTGTCTGCGCACGCTCCTGCTTATAGTGCAATTTGTAACAGCTGAGGATTGCAGGCATCTATCACTGGCGTCTATTTCAGCAGCTTGCTTAATATAACCTGAAAAGTTTATACACCATCACTTATTTAAAAGCATGCTCCAAGGTCAACCTATGTGGTTAACCAGAGCATCGAGAAGTTGATCCAGATGGAGTAACGGCTTGAGTATACTTCGGAACGGCTTGATGTTTTTGACGGACGAATGTTATAATTTCAAGGTCAAGTGCAGCTGACGAAAACTCTGCCATTCTCTGGACGTGCAGGTCTTAAAATATAAATTCTTACATCATGTTGAGCATTGCCACATATGTCAGATGATTTTACTGTATGAAATCTTGTCGACGATATGCTGAAGGCATGACGATATCATTGACCCAGACATAAACGACAAGAATTTCAACTGGTATGATGGCCGTGATGAGTGTGGCTTAGCCTGTAGTTATTTTGTTTGTACAATGTCTCGATCTCTGTGTGTGCAGGGAACTCTATCGGGTTTTGCCTCAAGAAGAAGTCTATCCTGACCTGCCGTCTGGAAATGAGCCTTTGCGCCTCTCTTGCATAAATATTTCATTCAGATTATTTAAACTGTCGTGCTACGATGTTTTTCTCAGGTGATGCTGTGGCGAAACAGATGTTCGCACGTATGCGCAGCACAAATCAATGCACGGCAGCGAAGGCGACCTGGCCGGGCTTCGTGTTAACTAAGCAGCTGATTTGTAGATTTACAGGAGTCGCATTCTTGGTCGAGATTGTCCCGGTCAGCTTGGTACAAAGGCTTTGCGCGCAAAGGACTTCCGCAAATGCAGTGTCTCAGAAACGAATACATTTGTGTATTACATTGCAGATATCCATAGCATACAGGACGTAACTCCTACTACGTTCGGCACAACATTCCTCGGCGTCGACGTCGAGGCGCTTATTTGCATAATGTATCTATAGTATATATGCATATGCACAGCGCAAACATATCTTTATTACAGATGTTGTATTGCCAGATGGCGTTGTGCGACAGCATCAGCGAACCTGGGCAGCCTTTATATAATACATCATTTTATTTTTATTTTGTATTGTAGAATGCATGCAAAAATCAACGAGCTGGAAACACAAGGCAAAGAATTCTTCGAAGATGTCTGCTTGATCAACTGCTTTCGTGCCCACGGAATTAAAGCGGTGTACGAGCGCGACGGTCCTATGTCAGCTCTCCAAGACGGCAACAGTGTGCTGCGACCATTCCAGTGTCTTCGTTTGAACTAAGAAGCATTCACTGAAGAACATAAACATTTACTGGGGAAGCTAAGGAAAAGTTTGGTGTGGATTCGTGACGGAAGTATTTCAGCAGAGGGCAAGTATGTCACCGCTGCAATGAATCATTTCTTTGCGGTTCGAGTAATCGGCCAAGAATACAGCGTCAACTTGACTCATCGCCGACACGCATGGAGACCAGCGTTTCTTGCGCCGGACCTCAAGGCGAGATTTTCGCATAGCAACATCGCAGGCATTACGCAAATGCCATGAATTTATGTGAGGTGCCTTTCTTCATTTCTCCTGAAGATCGCCAAGTTTACATAAATCCAGCGGTGGCTGATCGCGTCTTTCGCTTCGAGGTTCTTTAATATAGTAAAAGAATCCTAATCACGGTAGACGACAAGATAGCAGGATCTCGCGGATGATGACGATACTGATGCTCCGAGAAACAACGACGGCGACATTACTGGATCCGGTTTGGAGCAACTCGTCTATCATGATAGACATAGGCATGACAAGAATCCGATATGATTCAACTTGAAGTAAAGAACAAGGTCTGCGATGATGCGAGAACTTCAGGAGACATCAATCAATCAGAACGACACTGCGCCTGGTTCTTTTGTTCAATCAGGATTGTGTAGTTTATATCAGAAGCGTTTCCATTAAATAATCATGCTTAATGTGCTTCGAACTAAGAAACTTCTAACACGCGTTGTTTTATGTTTCCCTCTAGCCTGTAGTGCACAAGCCAGTAACCTTCAATATATATATGTTTTAAATCAAAGGAACAAGTAACTTGCAAGCGACAATCACATTTTTTCAAAAAAAAAACTGCACATAATGCACGTCGAAAGCATTTCGTTCTAAAATAATATGAACCCTAGAACATATATTAGAGTATACATTAGTAGACAATTGGGTACTGAGGCCGCGATCATGAAGAAGAACCTGAAGATTGAGTATTCATGGAGGCAGACTCAGACATGCTTTATTTTTGCTTGCTGGAGATAGTAAAGACTGAGTCAAGTTGTAGTCATTCTGTACGTGCAACTAACACGTTTATTTATATTTTGTCTTTTACCTTACAAGCTTTTACACTTTTAATTTAACAGCATGTTCGCATTCGCACAAAGGCCAATCGAGAATGCAAGGATGACGACGCTCGAAGCGTGGAGGTGTTGCATGCCTGAAGTGCGACTTAGTTCAGTTGTTGAGTATATATTTGTTATGAGTTAGCTGATGTTTATAGCAGTGGTCCCAGTCGTGTGAAGTAACGTCAAAGCAAGAACTGCAAGCGAATGTCTATATTTTTGTTACTTCAAACCAGCAAACTCATTGCCTCAAATCAGGTCTGCTGGATTAACAAAAACCGAGAGACGTTGCGGCGTGTCTTCGAGCTGGCAGACCGGCGACATCCTGGGGGGTTCCGACAATTTCGGCAACACGGATCATGTGGATCGTCTAACATTTGCAATTTCTCAGTATGTTGTCTGCTGTAGAATTGAACAGATACACGACATCACGATGAAATTCATGCAAGAGATGGTCACAGATTCGACACTGTGGGATGCCTTGCCAGATCCGTTCGCAATGTACATTGATGGACGTACGTGGAATCACTATATTCACAGCGCTACGTTCAGGGCGAGCCATGTGACACCCTTTGTATCGCTCAGTTGTATGTTGCCGGGACAGCGAGTCTTCAATGGTGTCATTCGCAGCGACTCACTATCAGATGTTTGTCGTGCAACCAAGCGCTTGCGAGTATGGGCCAACATCGCATTGCAGATCAGTCCGCGGTGGCGATTTGGCGGGAAGATGTCCATGCCATCTCCGGTTGACACGCGCAAGTCAAAACGAATGTGGGAAAGAGAAATTTACCAAATCAGACAAAGTGTCTTACTGCTGAAATCTTTATCGCAAGAAATACACGACGATGTACAAGAAGCTTCAGAAGAACATCTCAGTTGCGAAGAAAATCACACTGACTGTGAAAATTCTTCATGTTCACAAACCCAGCAGCTTGGAGACTATACGGGTGGTGCCTCTGACGGACTGCCGTGCGCGGAGATAATCGAACAATTACCAGCCTTCTATTTCGATGTGCAGTTTTTGAGCGCATTGGCCTGCGCTTGCAAGTCTTTGTTGGCCGTTGTGAAAAGTGCAAGTAACTGGATGGATCAAACAGTGCATGTTGATCAGCTGTGGCCAGATGATGGAGCAACGTTTCGCGCTATGACAAGACTTCTCACGTCTGCTAAATCTATTTGCGTGAACTTGTCGCAGATTACGCAGTTTTCAAGAATTCCTTACAATGCTCGCCTGTGTTGGACTGCGAATAAAACTCCAGTGTTTCTACAGCAAAGCACTTACACGGTCGGATTTCGGTCTGAAGCTCCATTAATGGGAATGGCGTGCTTCAATGTGCATATTCCTTCCGAGACTTGCGGAATATATGTTGGTGTTGAAGAAAGCAGTGCAGCTAAACGCTCTTACTGCAGAATCGACAACATTGGCTTGGAAGATATTGCTTGGTCTTTCGGTCTCGATGATATAGCGCCAGTTGTACATCAGTCCGCAAGTCGGCACAGACCACTTCTGAATCAACGAAACACTTTTTGTATTCGCTGGAATCAAAAAAATTTCTTCATCGCATTGAATAATGTTGGGGTATCCAGCGCAACCCTTCGAGATGCGGAATCAGTTGCTGCTGAGCCGCTATCTCATGTTTTTATGTGGATGTTTTGCAGACAACGACCTGCTCCGCTGGAAATAGAGACAGTGCCTTCTCCAATCGACGTGAATGCAGTCATCAGATGTGCTATTTGCAAGCGTGACTATAATCTCTCCTCTCCGCACTGGCGGGTGTGTTCTCTTTGTCATACATGGATTTGCGAGGATCACAAGCGACTTCACCCAGAGAAACTCTGCCCTCATTGCGTGATGCAGCTCGGTGATTATATTGGTGGCAGTACAAATCTCTTCCCTGTGTTCGATGAGTCGCCGGTGATCTACACGCCCGGATCGTCTTCTCGAATCATGAGATTATATCGATTGTTTGATCGTACTATCACAATCATGAGATTACTTCCGAATGAGATTCCGTTCCAAGTGATGCAGGATGCGTTTGACAATGCGACCAGAGGAATCGAGATCATTGTGGCAGTTCCTGGAGATGACATCAACACGCTACTTTTCATGGCGGTGCCCGAAGTTACAGTTTGCGAAGGCAATCTATGCTATTGTTTGTTCATCATAGGGCAATACGGATTAGATCAAGCTGTTGTCGTGCCGTTTCTTCCGCGACCAAGCTGGGATGGTTTGTGGTTATTTTTGGAGATCGCGTTTGGCTTTTCTAAGCCTCCAGGTTCGTCTTTCGAAATCCAAGTGAATGATTTTGTGTTCGCAGAGAACGATGACATCGCCTGGCTTCCTTCACAATGCTTAGGGCGATTACTCATGACGTCGCCCGCAAACCAGCAGTTTGCACTGCCGCCATTTAATGGCACTATGAGACATTTGCCTCGTTCCGAAGAAGAGTTCCTTCGCTTGTTTCGTAGTGAGTGGACGGCAGATAAAATTTATTATAGTAACTTGTGTGGCGTCTGCAATTTATGCAGAAAGCCTTTAGCGGACAGCTGCCCTTGGCGTGAACTTGCGATACAGGGAAGATTGGGTTTCTTCTGCTCGCAGGCTTGCGCTATTGTCCAGCATACATTTCGCATTAATAGACGTGGCGTTCAAGACGCTTTTGAAGCAACGACGAATGTGCCAGCATGTGTTCATCCACGCTTGCTAGAATTATACCATGGAATCAAGTATGCGTTTGGGCATGAAGCACGCAGGTTTCAGCTATTGCCAGGGACTGTGACAGGACATCCGACATGGGTGGAGTCTGACGGTGTCCGTCTCGGATGCAGTTTAACACAAGACTTGCCTGGCGATTTGCTTACGTGTACTTTTCCTGATTATTCTGGAGGATCTAGTAAGGCAAATGATGAGTATACCGTCTTGACTCAACCGACTGGATCTACTACATTTCAGCAATGTATGTCCCTTGACAAAGTCAGGCTTCGCGTATTATATTTCCTCACTCGTTTGGCTGACGACGATGCTCCAATGGTCTGCTTGCCTAGCCATTCCTTCTATAATTGCGCTACTTATATGGCTACACCTGTTTTGCTTCATCCACAGCCTGTTAGATTTCATCATCTACCCGATCGATGGATAACAGCAACACAGACAACTTCTCCTGCAGAAGACCTGGCTACGGCTTCTTGAGCGTGTTATTTTTCGTGTTCTTTAAGATCGTAAACATAAGAAAATACTTAAGACTTTGAACGCACAGGTTGCGAGCATGGAAGGAGATGCAGTGCATCAACGGTGCGTGCCCACTGGACGGCGCACACCTTCGTCAATTCCTGGAGATTATTGCGGTGGAGTCGCTATGCTTTGATTAATTAAGCACGTAGAAAAAATTACCGTTTTAAAACAGTAGCTACTAATCCGTTGTGTTATATATACCCTAAGGCATCGTCGGAACACATGGACACCGACGTGATTTTCGGAGAAGGCTGTGAAAGCATTTATTTGTAAATGTTGCCCATATTGTATATAAGTGAACAACATGCAATCAACGCAGGGGGATGGACTTCGCCGCTTGATTTCATTGTCGGTGCGGTGCTGGAAAGACAACCTCAGGAACCAGTTTTTGAAATTCCTGCTGACCATCCCACTTCAAGTACTTTTTTTTCTGCGTGCCTGCGCAGAGCTTTCTACGAAGAACCCTCATGTACGGGACTCTGCTTTGCGATTCGAGTCTGCTGACCACAAGTACTTCTATAAAGAACACCTTGTTGGCTGCAGTGTAACTTGCCTCGCATTCATTTGTTTTTTGTTACTGTATAAGATTTTTATGTGTGTTGTTTAGTGCGCAAGGTAACGACACTTATACACGAGTTCTGTACACCTTTTGATTCCACATCAGCTTTATCGACTATGAAAAATGGCATCAACTGGCCGAGAGCAGAGTATGTTTCTGCTGATGCCAATTTTCCTAGCATCGCAAGCATGCTGATGGGTATGGATTTTTTTTACCAGGCAGATTTGGTAGCAGCTTTGAAAGCTGAAGAGCCAGATGTTCATGAAATCTGCAAGCTCTTTGCTAAGAGCCGCGAGAGCATAGACGGCTTTCATGAGATCCTGACCCATTTCGTGCTCTACGACAACGAGATATTAGAACTCTGGAACAAAAGGCGAGACGAGGCTGCCAATTCCGGAACTTGGATGCATGCAATGCTAGAATGTGTATTCAATGGGTATCTCGTGCAGCCTGGCAGTATGTCCACGGAATTGTACATGGCGGTGAATGTCATTTCAGAAACCAGTGATGTTCAAGCACACAGGACTGAGTGGTGTATTTACGCTGAAGCAGAAGATTTAGCAGGGTCTATTGATTTGGTGCTTAAGAAAACTGACAGCGCTGAGTTTGTGCTAGTGGACTGGAAGCGCAGTGAGAAGCTAGACCAAAAATATAACGGTTACGGAAAAGTGATGAAGCACCCACTGCACGGCATCGAAGACTGTCAGGGTCAGCATTACAGGCTGCAGCTGAACATTTATAAGTGGATTTTGCAGAAGTATTACGACCTCGTGATTTCAGAGATGTATGTTGTGTGTGTGCATCCAGTGTATGACCCCGATGGGTTCGTGGACGTTGTCCCCGACATGACTGAACACGTGGAAGAGCTCATGCAATTCAGACGCACGCAGATTTTAGCAAAAAATATGGAGGCTCAGAAACTTGGTGTGAAGCATGCGTTGGACGAAGAAGCAGCTGGGATGCCTCCGGCAAGACCATCGACAGACGCTGCGGATGTAGAGAGCATGATGATCGCCTCTACTACATCATTCAAAGTTCAAGACGAAGAAGATGCAAATGCTTTCGAGAAAAGTTTCAAGCATGATCTGGAAGGTCTACTTGAAGAAATGGACGCTGAAATACCAGCAGCAGCTAAAAAAAGAAGACTTGTCCCAGGCGCTGCAACTCATGCTCAGGATTTCAAAGATTTTTTCGCAAAGTCTGACAATCAAATTGCAAGTGTGCTTCACACATATGAGTCGGATTTACTTGCGAAGCCAGACGTCATTCTGCTGAAAACCAGAACCCTTTTAAGTCGAGTCAAGCGAGATTTCCCGGAGATCAGCCTTGACCTTCAGCGGCTTCTTGTGGTAGCTGGATACATTTCCGAGGGGCATATCGGGCCCACGGTCATGGTAGCAGATGCAGCGGCAATATTCTGGATGGTGGAAGGTGAACGCCATGTTCGCGTGCACAACGGTTTTCTGTACATATATGACGCCGATGGTTCTTTCTTGACTTTCAAAGGCATTCCTCCCGAAGCGGTATTGAGTAGAGTCAAGAGTTTTTTCACAATTCTTGAAGGAATATTTAAACGAATGAAGCCCAGTGTACTTCGAGACAACGTGTCTGTGGCCAAAGCTATCGTTATTGACTCACAAAATTTTCCGGACGAAGACTGCTTCTTTCATTCTTGTCGGGCTGCAACCAGAGAAACGTCAGCAGTACAGTCTGATGAGATCCGTCTTGACGCTGAAGGTAACGAGTACAGTGTAGCGGACGACAAGAAGAAACACCAATCCTGGAATCTTGCACTTGCAGATCTTTGCCGGAAAATTTCAAACATTCTGCGGCGAGAGTTGATGACGACCCGGATGATAGCTCTTCTTGTGGAGTGGTGCGAAACTGATGACATGCGTCAGCCAGCGATTTGCTACGACGACATCTGTTTCCTATATGACCTTCCCGATGCAAGGAGTCCCATCACCGTTATACGCAAAAGCATTCTCAACAATTGCTATGTACGCGTACCACATCCTCTTCTGGATCCTGTATGTGCAGCAAATGAAGCGAGATTGAAGAAATTCTACGAGCAGACTTTCTGGTGCAACCTCAATGTATTCAGATGCTTTCAGTCTGCTATAGCTTTGGCCAAACGAGGCTTAAACATAGATCGTTGTTTCATTGGAATATCGCCAGGTGGAGTTGGCCAGAGTTTATATTCTTTGCACCTTGCAGAGATGTATAAACAAAATCATGCTTTCTTCGATCCTCGCGTGTGGGTCCTAGACGAAGAACTACGCAAGCAAGTGGAAAGCTTCGCCAACTGCTTTATTCTTACAGGTCAGGAAGCGCCTGAAAGCAACAAAAAAATACAAACTGACTTGTACAAGAAATTCATTTCTGGCGACGGGATCATGGGCCGCAAGCCATATGGTTATTCTACACGCATGTTTCGAGTCATTGGGTGGACAAGACTAGAAGTGAATCGCATGATTGCGTTCCAGGGCGTCACATTGAAGAATCTACATTCAATTTTTAGACGAGCTCTTGTATGGAAAGGCAAGGCGCGATTCGTGCATCCCAAGTTTCTCTTGCAATATCCAGATCATGAACTTGATGGAATTTTTGCCGCTGATCCAAGTCTCGCGCACTTTTTCACCCAGACACAAGCTTCGTGCGCTGGCCTGAAGCTACAGTGGGCTTTCGAGGAGATATACAACAAAGACATGTGTTATGAAGAAATAGAGGCGTACTGCAATGGTGGCGACCAGTACCTGACAGAAGACATTATCAGACAAGCTTGCAGCATACCAATTCGAAATCGTCAACATGAGCCGGACGATGGATTGCAAGCAGTACTAGCTGCAGAAGAAGAAAGCCAAAAAGATTTGGAAAAGCAAGTCAATGAATGGGAGAATCTTCGTGAGCTCTTCATGGTCAAGCTATTGGACAACAACTCAGACAGCATGACTTTCTACGCTTTCAAGAACATGACGCTATCTGGAAACGGTCCCAACTTGTCAAGAGACAAAATCTGGGACGAATTAGAGGACCGTGGCCTCGTTCGACGAAGTATTTCAAAAGGCAAAACAACAAAGACCAAGCCTGGCAGCTTTATACCCAAAATGTCTTTCTCAAGGACACTTCAGGAGATATGCGGTCGAGAAGATATGGAAGAAGAACGCATGGTCTTCGAGGAGCAGCACGATCTGCAGCGGCTTCGACAGTATTCATTCGGTCATACTGAAAGAAAAGCTAATATTCAAACACTTCTGCAGTACTATAGGCAAGCTAGAAAAGGCGTCGAAAGCAAACAAGGCAGAAGATCTTACAAGCAGATGGCCTTTCTTCAAAGCTGCCAAAATGCTCAAGGAAAATTAGAAGCACATGAACGTGCTATTGAGGCAGCGCTTGCAGGAAGACGCATAACAGGCAAGAACAGCGTTCAGTTGGATGCGCCAGAGTCTTCTGACGCATGTACAGTGACAAAACAAATCAAGTATTTCTATTCGCCGGAAGCAACGTACAGTGTTCATGCTCGTCGATACGCTGGCAGCGGCAGTGCGCAGTCTATGTCCCGAAGACTGCAACTGCATGTTTTGGATAACCACACATGTGACCTCGACATTCAGAATTGTAGTCTGACGCTCTTACATCAACTTATTGTCAAGCTTGATCCCAAACCAGCCATGCCGGACGAGCTAGCGGCCCTACTGCACAGTCTCGCTCACAACAGATCTGGTTTTATATCAAAGATGGACACATCAATGGTTGATGGGAAGAAGATTATCAGTGAAGTTCTTCATGGTGGTAGTTTGCCTGATGCATTGCAACACAATGCAGACGTGTTGCGCCTTCGCAAGTTGTCTATTTACCTGAGATGGGTGGCGTGCAATCTCTTGTACGATGATTATATCAGTTTGAAGGACAACAAAGCGAAGCCGTTTCCTGAGGCGAGCATATTTTCTTTGATGTGGCAGTCTATCGAGAATCGCATATTGCATGTTTGGACTGAGCACATTCTTCAGTCAGCAAGCCCACCTGCTCATTTGTCTTTGCATTTCGACGGTGTCCGGGTTTCAGACAAACATATTCAAGATATTGGCCATTACACTGAGCTGTGCGAGAAGAACATCAAAGAAAGAACTTCTTTTGAAGTGAAGATCGTTCAAAAGAAGCTGCATCATTTTATTTCTCTGGCAACGCAAAAAGCTTCGGAAGTCAGTACAGTTGATGCTTTGCCAGATACACTTACACTCCCTGGAAACTGCGTTCCCTGTGCGTTGTGGCACATGGCGCCGATATCGAGAAATTGTATTATGTCGTCAGTAAACAATTCTCAGCTGCAGGAGAACATTGTCGCAATGAAAGCTAAAGCAAGACCATATCGGTCTTCCCAGAAATTGTACAAAGCGGATCTTATTTGCTGCGTGGGTTTGCCGGAAGATTCTGTCAAGTCATTCATTCTACATTACGAAGGAACTGGATCTCCGCATTGCCACTATACACGATTTTCGAGAAGCTTGTGCTTCTGCAGTGGACCGATCAACTTTCGTAAGCTTCTGGCGGAAAAAAGTAAAAGACACTTTCTCAGAGTGGTCTGCAGTACTACTGGATCTCGTTGCCGGCGCTGAGGCAGGCGCTGCGGATTCAGATGCATCAGAAGACAGCATGCTGCCTTTGCCAGCCCGAGTTAGGTATCAGTTCGACTCTGATGGTTGCCCATATGTCACAGACAACGTATTGACAACGCTGCAAAAAGAAGTGGAGCTAGTTCTTCAGAGCCCCTTGACTACTACTCAAAGATCAGACGGAAAAAGACTTTGCCCGTTTTGTCCTTTTCGTGGCTTCAAGCAGATGAAGCAATTGCGTGTTCATCTCGCAAAACATCATACCAAGAAGACACAATTTGTGGCAAGCGGCACCAAGCAAGTGAAAGTGATTATGGCTCTGTACGATGATGCTGCATCTTCTCAGTCGGAATGCTCGGCACTCTTGCGAAGAAGCGCTGAAATTATGCGGCGCACTGTGGTGCCTCCTTTGCCAGCGAACGTGAACGATGTGGATCGGCGCATTCGTTTAGTTTACGACGCGTCTGGCCCAACGTTCATGAACTTGACCGCTGTCGGAAATTCCGTGCATGTTCGGCGTGCTCGCAATGTCTACTACACGCATTCCTTTGCAGACTTATTACTGCGAGAAATGATTCTCAGCCACGCGCAGGTTGCTTGGATTGCACTAGTTTTTTTTTTAATGTTGATTCTGTGCGCTTGCTAAGATTCGAACTATATGGTCACGATGCCATATGGCTGCGCAGACATCTGGCAATCAACTGTCCTCTATGCTACCTTCACATGTTTCTCACTGGATGCCTATGCTAGAGGACATCACTAATTCGCCATCATACAAGAAAAAAATGGACATGATGACCGCCAGTTTGGAGCAAAACGATGAGTGGCGCTACATCAGCATGGACGCTACATTTAAAGTTTGCCTGAAAATCCTTGGTCAGGAAAGTTACAGAGCTTCAGCAAATGTCAGAAACGATGCGCCGTTCCCGGACGATGTGGCGTGGCGAAGATTATTAACGATACGAGGAAGGTCAGGCGCAACATTGCTTCTGCATCCATTGCCGTCGGAGTCTTCAGAACACCTAGTTGAAGCATTGAAGGAGAATTTTACACAGTCTCAACTGTTGTCTATTATGTACATAGCCACAGACAGTCCGTCTGCGAAATTTTTTAAGCAAGCCAAGAAGGCTTGCCCGCAGTTGCAGGCCATGACTCTAGATCCCATACACTTAGCAATAGTTTACGAATATGGGTTCTGGAATAAAAAGTCTGCCGGTTCCAAAACGCTGCGATTATTTTAAAGAAGATGTCGGCCGTCGATCCTAACATCACAGCTGATTACTGGCTATCTTTTTATGATGGCGATATGTCAAGGCCACTGAACGCAGCCGAATCAAAATATCGTGAAATGATATTGTCGCAATCCATGCATGTCACGGAAGCTGACAAGCTTTTACGCATAGACGCTGAAAAGCCGTTCTATGATAGACTTGAATTCATTAAATGCATCGCAGCCCTGTGCAAGCGATTCGAGCACGAAGTGCTTCGGAAAGCTCCCGGGCCAAACAAAGAGATTTACAAGATATTGTGGGCCGCATGCGCGCCAGACCGGCTAGAATGGCTTTATAATAACATTCGCTTACGCCATGTTTTGCCGCGCGAACATTTGCGTCTCCTTCCAAGCGGAACTGCAAGCAATGAAGCGCTACACGCGGAGATTAATTCGTGGTCCAGGACCACAAATTCTTTACATTGCTCAGCTTTAAGCCTAAAGTTGCGATATTATCTGTACATCAAGAGACTGTCTCACTATTTAGCATCTTGTTTTCCGTTGTCTCACATTACTACGGAAACCGTTCTTCTTGCTCGGTCTTTACATGTTTCACTTTGGTCAGATGATGAATGGAAAGCATGGTGTTCTGACCAAGATTCAGAGAGTTGTCGCAAGAAAGCTTGTCTTCCTCTTGTTGATGCCTTCACGCATGAAAAGTCTTTAGTACAAGCGTGGTTGTTTAAGAAGCCTTCTGCAAAGCGGAAGAATTCTGTGAATCAAAGAAAACTGACGCCGCTGTCTGTTCCACGAAAGCACACGATGACTACTTCTGGCGTGAAACGCCAGAAGCAGTGATGTCGTCAGTCGCTAAGCGAGCACGGCTCTCGTAAAATTTTATTCTGCAACTGCTTCTGAACAAAAAGTAAAGCAAACCAATTGTTATGCTCTCCGCCAGCATAATAACACAAAAATATTTGATGATGCTGCGTTTGTGTTTGAGGTTAAATTAGTGTTAGGTTTTACTTGGTATATTTTTATATTTTAATTTTGCGATCGCGGTATATGCATTCGTTGTCATGTGATTAGCCTGTTCGTGAAAACTTAAGTAATATAACATTTTTGTGTGTATGCGTGTCTGCACATTCATGATATCAGGCAATAAACATTTCGCAGTCAGCTCTCACGTAGGTCTTGATGATGAAAGGATGTAGTTTTACAAGAGATTAAAAAACATCAATGTAAGACATAGTCGACTGATCCAGGCCATCAACGTGCGTCTGGAGTGGTGTCACCATAAAGCTTTAATATTCAGCTGCATCTATGCGAGTTGCATGCACCTGGTTGTTGCCTGCTATCAATCCTGCGCAAGCTGTTTCTGCTCATCACTTTAGCGGCGAGCTAGTCTCATCACTCTGCATAGTTTTTGTCAGCTATGCGTTGCCCGGTTTGCCGTGAGGAAGCTCTGATTTATGTACGCTTCTGAGCTTTTTTAACGTTTGTTGCAGCGCTGCTTCTGTGCAGACGCCGGAAACCTTCCTTTTTTGGGAGGTTCGTGTGTTCGGAGCACGTGGCGACGAAGAGTGTCCTATTTGTTTCGAGGCGGACTGTATAATAAATAAATACAGTTTAAGGAGGCAGACTGTATAATAAATAAAGACAGTTTAAGGAGTCTGAATTTGCGGAAGGTCAAGGAAGAGCTGACCGCGCTGTATCCGTGCGGTCACTCCTACTGCGGGCGCTGCGTCGCCCAGCTCGAGGTGCCTTTTGACTTCATGTTGACGCATAGCTTCTATAATTATATTAGTTCTTGAAATTGTTTATATTAATTTTCGAAAACTGTATCACTGTATTTTCCTTACTACACCTGACCTCGTATAAACAATTAATGTTGTGTCTTACTAAAGATAACAATGGTTTATCCTAAATATAAATTCGGCAGGGCCACGACGCAACTGGCTACGACCTGAGGTTCTCATCAGTGGAATTACATGTCAGCATGACAGTGTCTCGACAAGGTCATCAAGCCGATCCTGCAGACGCGCAAGACGCCGGACAGCCTAATGCAAATGCAAAATAACACATTTGACTTTTACAGCTTTACATTATGTTGTCGAGCCTTGTCGTTTATGCTGCTCAGATTAACGAACTGCTGATGGAGGACGAGGTCGTGCTCTTAGACATGATCATGTATTCTTATTTTGCATGTAATGATGCTAAGCTTCCAGCAGGTTTGGATCGATACCGGCCGGAAACTCAGACTTAGTTGTTCTTGTAGCTTCAGCTGAATAAAAAATATTTTCAGATCAGGTGCGCCTCCGAACTTTGATGACTTCGGCACATTCATGGAAGCCGAGGCAGATTATTTTTGAGATACTCGTCTTGTGCGCTCGATGAAAGATGTTTTGTTTTTTTTGTTTTTGTCTTGCAATTTAGGCCCTTCAATTCTGGATCGACGACCAGGCCGAGCATCTTTTTTTTTCACACATCTAATGTAAGCTAAGTAAACTTCATGTTGTTGCATTGTTGCAGGCGTGCAGAAATTTTAGTTGCAAACGGACTTCGACAAAGATCTTAAGCAATAGCATTGTTAGCATCATCTGCTTCAAGCATTATGTGTTAAGGAGTCAAGAGAATTTGCTTATTCTTTATTCGCAAATGTTCTACGTCAAGTGTAATCAGGTGCCGGGCGACAACGGTCAGATTCTTAGATTCGCGTCTACTTTGCGTGTAATTGCGTCTAGTATTGTTTCGACGAGGCTTCTTGATCGCCGACGACCAGAGCCTCCCTCCTGCTGAAGAACAGGCACCAGCATATATAGACCTTGCTTAAGACTTCGTTCTTCTTTTTTCTTGTAAATCATATTATTCATACGGCGATGCTAGTTAAAATGATAATACATGGCGGCAATTGTTTAAAATGTATGACAAATTTAAGTACTTAACTTCAAGTGTTATTTAAATGTAAACACACAGATGTACACGTGCAAACTATGTGATCTTGACATTGTCGTGTTTTTTATTTAATTATAGCGGATGCATTCTCTTAGTTTTATAGATCTTGCAGACTCTTGCTTGGCAGGTGGAAGAGATCGTCCGGACCTGACTTTTGCTTAATCGATATGATGTTGTTGGCTATTAATTTTTTTTTAGGCTGTTGGCGTCCCATTCCTATGGCTCGGCCAGGGGCTTAAACTTACACCTAAAGATTTAGGCTGTTTTTGTTCAACACTCAGGTGTTTGGGTGGAATGGGATCGCGAGTTCCTCATCACGCAGAACGAGGCTTTAACTTCTTAAGTTAAGATTCATTTTATTCGAATCGCCTTTTCAGGTGGTGCTGCTAATCGCCGGCACTGAGCAGTTCTGCGTGTTTGGTTCCTACGCTGTGGCGCCGCCGGCTCCACCGGGCTTCATTGCTCGGTGGAACCGGACGCGCAATCAGCATAGAAGGCGCTGGGTCCTCGACATTGCGTGATCTAAATCTTACATTTTTTGGTTTGTATATGTTTTACAGGACAGTCATATATTCACATATTTTCTTCCGATGCTTTGTATATGCTGGACCCAGTGCAAGTGAGCAGCGCCTCTGCGACATCGAGCCTTCATTTGCTTCAAACAACAAATATTATTATCTTCGTGACGCCGTTAGAATATTAAGTTATTTTGTTATATATTAAATATATTTCTGCAAACGTCATCTACAGAGACCCGAAACACGAAGTTTCAGCAGCTTCAGCTTGTGTAGGCTCCTGGGTGTCGGATATATTTCTGCAAACATGATCTACAGAGACCCGAAACACCAAGCTTCCACAATCTTCAGCCTGTGCAGGCTCTTAGGTGTGGGATTCCGGTTAAGAGTTTGTTATGAGCTGATGAATGTTTATTTTGCAAACATGATCTACAGGGACCGGCAAGACCAAGCCCCCACAAGCTTCAGCCTGTGCAGGGTCCTAAGTGTGGAGTTCTGCTTTCAGGTTTTTCTGAGCCGATGAATGTTTATTTTGTTTTGTGTGATTAAATATCAAATCGCGATCAATGCACCATGAATTTTGACAACTAAGTGAACTCTAGGGCCGATGTATTGATCAATTTTTGATATGTATCGAATTATATGTTGATCGTAGATCCTGCTGCGGACTTATGACAACATCTATTACCAAATGAGTTGAAGATTTTCGGAAAGCTGAGAATAAATGCTTTTTTTTGAAAAAATTTAAAATAAACTAAGAAAATCACCATTAAAATTTTTTTCGTGGTTTTTATAGTGAAGATTTACAGAAAGCCCAGATGCAACAAAGTACATAGAGGTCCCTATCTCGTCTATACACAAGCGTAAGTCATATATGTTCATATGCAGTTAGAGACGCCGCCCTCGCCAGTCCCCGTGATGGCGTAGATGACCTTTTGCGGGGCGGAGCTGGGCGAAGAATCTGTGCAAACATTAGTTCCTGCTATATGATTATACAACGAGTAGTTCACAACTTCAGGCAATGCTTGATATGGTGCTGACAGCACTTCGATATAACCGATTCAATTGATAGCAAACGGATCATACGGGTATGTTGCTCTGTAGCAACATCTCGACATGACATTCCCTTTGTTGTAACATCTTGATATGGAAGCCTCATTGAAGGTGTCCGTGGGGTCTGTCGTGCTGTGGCAACATCTTGACATAGAAATATCCTTTACGGTGTCTATGGGTTCTGTTGCTATGTTGGTGTATGGACATGGACATATCCTTGAAGGCGTCCCCGGGATCTGTCGTTCTGTTGCAGCAGCCTGACATGAAGATTCCCTTCAGGATGTCTGTGGAGAATGTCGTCCGGGGGAAAATACCTTGACAATAAGATGTCCTTCAAGGTGTTTGTAGTGTCTGTACTTGTGTAGCAACATCTTGACATAGCAGTTCTTTAAGCATTCGTGGGGTCTGTCGTTCTGTGACAACATATATTGACATGGAAAATCTCTTTCAAGGCGTCCGTGTCGTTCTATTGGAGCGTCTGGACATGGACATATCCTTGAAGGCGTCTGTGGGGTCTGTTGTTCTGTGGCAGCATCTAGACATGCAACTCCCCTTCGCGGTGCCCGTGGGGTCCGTCTGTGGTCTGTCATTCTGTTGTAACATCTTGATATGGATACCTTCTTGAAGGTGTCCGTGGGGTCTGTCGGTCTGTGGCAACTACTTTCTGTCGTTCTGTTGAAACATCTAGACATCGACATAGCCTTGCAGGCGTCGGTGGGGTTTGTCGTCTGTCGTTCTGTTGTAACATCTTGATATGGATACCTTCTTGAAGGTGTCCGTGGGGTCTGTCGGTCTGCGGCAACCACTTTCTGTCTTTCTGTTGAAACATCTAGACATCGACATAGCCTTGCAAGTGTCCGTGGGGTCTGTCGTCAGTCGTCCTGCTGTAACATCTTGATATGGGTACCTCCTTGAAGGTGTCCGTGGGGTCTGTCGTTCTATAGCAACATCTTGACATGGAAACATCCTTGACGGTGTCTGTGGGTGCTGTCGTTTTGTTGGAGCATCTGACATTGAAATATTCTTCAAGGTGTGTATTTCTGTCGCCGAGTCTTGACATGGCAATTCCCTAAGGCGTCCGTGGAGTCTGTCGTTCCATGACAACATATATTGACATGGGAAATCTCTTTCAAGGCGTCCGTGGGGTCTGTCGTATCTAGGCACGCAAATCCTTTTCACGGCGCCCGTGGGGTCTGTTGTTCTGTTATAACGTCTTGATATGGAAACCCTATTGCAGGTGTCCGTGGGGTCTGTCGTTCTGTTATGACATGTTGACGTGGAAATATCCTTGAAGATGTTCCCGTGGTCTGTGGTTTTGTTGGAACGTCTGGACATAGACATATCATTGAAGGCGTCCGTGGGGTCTGTTGTTCTGTGGCAGCATCTAGACACGCAACTCCCCTTCGCGGTGCCCGTGGGGTCCGTCTGTGGTCTGTCGTTCTGTTGTAACATCTTGATATGGATACCTTCTTGAAGGTGTCCGTGGGGTCTGTCGGTCTGCGGCAACCACTTTCTGTCGTTCTGTTGAAACATCTAGACATCGACATAGCCTTGCAGGTGTCCGTGGGGTCTGTCGTCAGTCGTCCTGCTGTAACATCTTGATATGGGTACCTTCTTGAAGGTGTCCGTGGGGTCTGTCGTTCTATAGCAACATCTTGACATGGAAACATCCTTGACGGTGTCTGTGGGTGCTGTCGTTTTGTTGGAGCATCTGACATTGAAATATCCTTCAAGGTCTTTGTAGGGTCTGTATTTCTGTCGCCGCGTCTTGACATGGCAATTCCCTAAGGCGTCCGTGGAGTCTGTCGTTCCATGACAACATATATTGACATGGGAAATCTCTTTCAAGGCGTCCGTGGGGTCTGTCGTTCTGTGGCAACATCTAGGCACGCAAATCCTTTTCACGGTGGGGTCTGTTGTTCTGTTATAACGTCTTGATATGGAAACCCTATTGCAGGTGTCCGAGGGGTGTGTCGTTCTGTTATGACATGTTGACGTGGAAATATCCTTGAAGATGTTCCCGTGGTCTGTGGTTTTGTTGGAACGTCTGGACATAGACATATCCTTGAAGGCGTCCGTGGGGTCTGTTGTTCTGTGGCAGCATCTAGACATGCAACTCCCCTTCGCGGTGCCCGTGGGGTCCGTCTGTGGTCTGTCGTTCTGTTGTAACATCTTGATATGGATACCTTCTTGAAGGTTTCCGTGGGGTTTGTCGGTATGTGGCAACCACTTTCTGTCGTTCTGTTGAAACATCTAGACATCGACATAGCCTTGCAGGCGTCGGTGGGGTCTGTCGTCTGTCGTTTTGTTGTAACATCTTGCTATGGATGACTTCTTGAAGGTGTCCGTGGGGTCTGTCGGTCTGCGGCAACCACTTTCTGTCGTTCTGTTGAAACATCTAGACATCGACATAGCCTTGCAAGCGTCGGTGGGGTCTGTCGTCTGTCGTTCTGTTGTAGTATCTTGATATGGATACCTTCTGGAAGGTGTCCGTGGGGTCTGTCGTTCTGCGGCAACCACTGTATGTCGTTCTTTTGAAACGTCTAGACATGGACATATCCTTGAAAGCGTCCGTGGGGTCTGTCGTTCTTTCGCAAGACCCTGACATGACAGATCCCACCAAGATGTCCGTGTGGACTGTCGTTCTATTGCAATATCTTGACAGACAAATTCCTTCAAGTTGTTCGTAGGCTCGCAGGGTCTGTCGTTCTGTAGCAGCATATTGATATGGCGTTTTCCTTAAGGCGGCCGTGGGATCTGTCGCTCTGTCAGAACATATAGTGATATATAAAACTATTTCAAGATCGGATTCCTTGCTGCATTCGTGCGCGCAACTCCTTTCAAGAGCGTGATTGCAGTGCCTGAGTGGCTGGCAGCAGAGACCCGAAGAGCGCATTCATTTTCTGTTCCACTTGTCGCTGGATGGCTGCATTCGCGCACGCAACTCACCCATTTGCAGCCGTTATGGCTCGCTTACCGAACCGGCCGGGGGCACCCCCGCTCCCCCCCCCCTTTCCCCCCCCCCCCCCCCCCCCCCCCCCCCCCCCCCCCCCCCCCCCTCCGCCTGTCCCCTCTCAACCTCGTGTGGTAGCGCCGCCCCAGCATGCGGTGTTGGCTGCTCGCCGTCGAGAGGCGGCGCTGCAATTGGCTTGAGTTTGGTCAGAGGACGCAAAAAAAAAACATCCTGGAAAAGCAATCATACGTTGTGTCAGGCGTCTGCCGCTATGGAACGCCTGATGCAGACGGAAACCTTGCAGAAGGCAATCGTGCTTTCTGCACTCGGAAATTTCAGTATTTGTCCGGCGTTTTTTCGTTCAGGAGAGGCAGAAGTACGCGACGCCTGTGCTGAAGCCGGCGAGGGGCTCATGCCAGCACTTTCGTTGGCGCCAGTCGTTACTGCATACACCGAGGTGCGAATACCGATGCCGCCTCCTTACCCTCCTCCGAAGAAGGAGCTCTAGCCGCTCTAGCCATACAAATAACTTGGTACTCGAAGTCAGCATCCATGCCAGGAGCACAAGACTTGGCAACGAGTCAGTGACTCAGAGGAAGAACAGATTCATCATGTCGCTCACACACCCACATGAGAAATCAACGCAGTACTAAGTCATGTCTTGCAAGGCTGCGAAACGAAAGCCGTCGACGCCAAGAGTCTGCAGCTTAGATCAAAACACATCTGAGCTCGTTGAAAATGTAGTTCGTATGCTGTGTCAGGAAGAGACACAGCTGAAAAAAAAGAAGAAGGCCACGGAGGTAGTGGCTGTCACATTCGAAGCTTAGTATGGCATTAAAAAAAATCGACTACGTGTGTTCTGCGCAAGGCCGAGGAGCTGTACGAAGATGTGCAGGTAGAAGTGGAGGCGGCTGGGCAAGAGTCGGTTGTTACAACGGAGCGCTCCCCTTGGACCTCGCAGAGATGATATTATATAAGATGGTTTCGTCAGGACTTTCAAGCATACCCCGGAAACGCTTATAAAGCCCTAAAGCTCATGTCATCGTGACTACCCTAAACACTAAACCCTTAAAACCTTAACCTTCCCTTTGCGCATTTCTGCAGACAGTTGCAAACGGTCTCAGAGGCGTTTGTTTTTTTTCTCTAGTCTTATGAAGCTTTCATAGGCTTCTTGTACATGCGAGCAAAGGGTCTAGGGTTTGAAGTGCGGAGGGGGGATTATGGAGTTTATGGTTGTGGATATGGGATTCGGATTTTACATTTTAAGATTTCGCATTTAAGGCTTGAGTGATACTGTTTTTTTTCGAAAAGACAACAATTACAGAATCCTAGACCTCAAATCATAAAAAACATGGATAAGTCACAATATCAAATTAAACATTTGAATTCGCAGTTCTTGAGGCATTTAGTTTATGTGCCTTTATGGTTTCCATGCTAAAGAAGAAGCAGGAAGCCCTCAACCTCAATAGCTCGGCGCGTCCCCAGACTAGCTCTCCATTGACATCCGGGTAGGTCGACGAGACAACGTCTGTGGGCCTTCGAGATCCGTTGCTGGAGGCATTTTACTAGGGTGATGCGGTTTATTAACTCTCAAGCCTCAACGGTCGCTTGATCACTGCGAGCCTTGCAGAACCAACAAAATGCACATACTGCAAGAGCCTCATTCGCATCGCTTTGTGTAAAGTCACATTGATTCCATGACGAATTTGTGTAAAACTATTTTGTGGCCAGGCGATGGATCGGTGGGCTTCTGATGCTGAGGGCGGCAAAGCTTCGAGAGACTGCAATTTCCAAGAGGCCTGAAAACCTTGACCTTCGGCTACTGGTGTACAAACCTTGACTTTCGGCGTACTTTTCTACCCGAGCCTGGAGAAACTGCAGCTTCCCGGCACTCTGCAGACGACGGCTTGTAGGGACTGCGGCCCTGCAAGGCATACTCGTAAACTCTAAACCCTAAACCCTATTCCTCATTTAGGGGTATTGGACTCTTCGTATTTGCTGCAACTAGAGTGGGGAGAGATCCCTAGTACAACCATGTCCTTCAAACGTCGACTCTGGCAGCCCTTCTCGCTTCCTTATAGTAGCTTTTGAGGGTTTAGGCTCTAGGGCTGAGGGTTTAGGTTTAGGGCTGAGGGTTTCGGGTTTAGGGCTGAGGGTTTAGGGTTCAGGGTTCAGGGGCTCATGGTAGCATCTGAGACCCTTACAAGGGCCTTAGGGCCTGACAGGGCCCAATACCTCAAGCCGCTTGAGTCCTCAACAAGTCTTGGGTAGGAGTTTAGGGCTGAATCTGCTGGCAAGACACTTCTCAGACCGCGTCCTGCAGCTGGTTCTTAAGTGCATGATTCAGGCCGCCTAGGCCTGCGCCCTTTAAAACATGTGAGCCCTTAAACCCTAAACCCTAAACCCGAAACCCTAAACCCCACGGTATGCGCTGGAAGGCCGTGCGACTGCTTCGCTGGAATGGCTCTCCAAGCAGGATCAACCCCTCAGTCATAGTTTAAGGTTTAGAGTCGAGGGTTTAAGGTTTAGGGTTTAGGTTAGAGTTTAGGGTTTAGGGTTCAGGATTTTAGGCTTGAAGATCTGTACCCGCCTAGAAAGCCCTTGTGAGGGTTTACGAAGATGAGGAAACCGAATATAAATCGGCCGAAATAGTATAAGGTAAACTTAAGATCTTAGGATGCCCAGGAGTACCCTTGTTTCGTTTTTGAAGAGTTTAGGTTCCCTTATAAACCCCTTCAAGCAAATCAACTTGCCAAGCAAACTGATGTTTGAGGGTTTATTGAAGAGTCATCAAGATCAAGGTGTTCAGATCTCTGGACAGTAGTTGTGCCATATGAGGCGGATCAGTCAGCCAGTGGGCACAAGCAGCTGGCTCTGCCTCTAGGTGCCAACAGTTTTTAGGTACTAGTTAGGCGCAGAGGGTTTAGGGTTTATGGTTTTGTTGTTTGTATATCATCTTGTGCTCTGGTAGTTGGCCCTACAGAGCCTTTAGACTTACAGCGTCCGGTGTCAAAGACACTTTGACAGAAGACGCGCTCATAACACTGCTCGACTAGGTGCGCCCACAACGACGCCGGAGCTCATGCCACCGGGGCATCGTACCCCTAATGCCTGTCCAAGCATATTTTTTTCATCTGCTTCATTCGATTCTGTTATATTCCTTTGCCGTTGCTAGCATCCTGTATTATATCTGTCTAGGCTCCGGGCTTAGGGTTTAGTGTCGTATCACAGATCTAAGGGTCTTTAGGGTTTGTCCGACGCACGCAGACGTGCCTAATCTTGACAAGTCAAATCCCCATTTTTTCCTTAAAACATGCGTAACTCCTCAAATTTGTAACTGTCACTAATAGGTCATATGACGAAGATCTGCGTAGACTCACCTGGTTGAGGTCTGGCGTTGTGGGTTTCGGGCAGAATTACGAATTAGCAATGGTTTGGGATCTTCTTCTTGGACTTTCTTTCGTAACATCGGGTTTCGGGTATGATCCTAAACCCTAAACCCTAAACCCTAAACCATAAACAAGGTAAGCTTGCGATGAACACGTGGGGCATTTGCAGCTCCCAGTCTGTGCGCGCGGAGTGCAGCTAATCCAAGCCACTTGTAGGAATCAATTCCCTTGGCAACCATCTTTAAGCCCTAAACCTTAAAGCATAAGCCCTAAACCCTAAGCCCTAAAACTCCAGCTCTGAACGCAAAGGCCTGAAGCAGTTTTTGTGGTCACTGTAGTGGTGCATCAGGAAAATCAGGTACCCCGCCCCCCCTCTCAAATTACAAAAGAAAACATGGGAGGCGGGTGAACAGGTGGGTCAAAGTAAATCCCTGAGCTATAGACATCCGATCCTAAACTCTAGTAGCTGCCATCCATGATTGTAATACATGAAACCTGAAACCGTACTTGTTTAAAAAAAACATTAAACTCTAAACATTAAACCAAAAATTTTAAACCATAAATCTTAGACCTTAATTTTCAGCGTAACTGGCTACCAGAGCTTGGAGAAGCTGCAGCTTCCTGCAGCCTGCGTGCCGAAGCTTGCAGAGAAGATAAGTTTAAGGTTTATAGTTTGAAGCTTAGGGTTTTATAGTAGATTTTCTGGCTGTGTTTTCTCTGCTGCTTGAGCTTTGACTGCATACGTACCGGAGCCGCTGAGTAGCTGTATCGCATGATGAAAAGTCTATTGGCAAAGCATGCTTATTCTAATATATAGATTTATACTATTATTTTTTAATACACTTATAAAAAGTAAGCCAAAAGAACCCGAAAGGTCTCAGGCTCATATATATATATATATATATACATATATATATATATATACATAAACATAATTTCAAGTATAAACATAAACAAAAATATAAATATAAATATATCTATAAATCAACATATAGTTATATATGTGAATATGAATATATGAATAATAATACAAATATAAATAAAACATAAATACAAATATACTATATAGTAATCCGAGCTCCTGTTTAATTTAACCCCCCCCCCATATTTAAAGGAATTTTTTTTGCCCGGATTCCCGCCGGAAGACTACTTTCCATTACGATGGATTTCGTATGGGCCAAACCCTCCACATTTAAAGAATTTTTTTTTTTTTGGGGGGGGGTGTTGTCAAATTTTGAAACTCTGCCTTTCGGAAAGCTTGAAGCCCGTAGTCTTGAAAGAAACCTTGAAGCTTAAAAGGAAAAGCTTTAAGGAAGCCGGTGCTTCGGTTTTCTGGAAGCTGAGGGCCTTCAGAAAGCAAGGATTTCTTATGTGATTGCTTACTGGAGGAGAGAAATTTTCATTCTTTCCTGAGCTACCCCTTACGGGCTCTGGCAGGGAAAGGCAGAGTCACATTAATAGAATGGGGCCAGAATTATGGGAAGCCCCGGCCCGTGGGGAGCCCTGGTCCTGTAGTCTTGAAAGAAACCTTGAAGCAGAGAAACCATACGGGGCCATGGTCCAACTATTGCGGAACCCTGCTTTCCTTATTGTGGGGGGGGGGAGGGGGGGGGGGGGGGGGCCCCCCACCAATTAAACAGGAGCTCGGATTACATATAGAAATACAAAAAATAGATATGTGTGTAGATGTATATATATATATATATATATTAGCATATATATATATGTACATGCATACATAAATATTTTGCTGCGGTTCATTGAGCCTAGCAAGAATCCTGCGCGAGCCGGTTGCCGAGGACGCGGCGAGGTCGGCTCCAGGAACGCCTTCCCTCAAGGCCAGGAAAGCTGCTTCGAGTTTTAGGGTTTCGGGCTTAGGACCCTAAATTGTAAATCCTAAATCCTAAACCCTAAACCCTAAACCCTAAACCCGAAACCTCGAGGGTCTAGGGCTTGCTGGGACTGATCTGGTTTTGGGGTTTAGTGGGGTGCCCAGCTCTTTAAGAACCGCCCAGCTAGGTCTGAGGTTGTCTTACCGGTGTTGGTGTGGAAGCAACTTTAGAAAGCTCTATGGGCCCTAATCTCCATAGAACCCCAGAACTCGTAGAAAGTCGCTTTACTAGCCTTGAGCTTTACACTCGATAAACCCAAAACCCAGACAACCCCTAAAGCAAACTCCTTTTTCGTCGACAAAGCCCCCTTGAAGCATGAACCTGCTTCGAAGTGGCCTACTGCGGTTTAATGTTTAGGGCCGAGGGTTTGCGATGGCGTTCTGGTGCCAAATCAGCGCTTAGGGCTTAGGGCATAGGGCTTAGAGCTTAGGGCTTAGGGCTTAGGGCTTATGGCTTAGGGTTTAGGGTTTAGGGTTTAAGGGGGTCAGACGGGCCCACGCGGTCCAAATTGTCATGGGACTCTAACTTGGACCGCTATAAGGTTGTGCCCGTTGCGTTTGGGGACCCTTTTAAAGACCCCCCTAAGGGAAGATGGGAGGAATACTAGGAGTACATTCAAGGAACCTTTTACAAGATCCTCCCTTTTTTGAAGATCCTCTGAGGGAAGATCGGAGGAACACTAGGAGTGTATTCAGGGAACATTTTAAATGATCCTCCATAAGGGAATATAAGGGGCCATCTTGGGAGTAGATATACCAAGAAAAACCTCTTTCGGGGTACGTCCTTAGGGGTTCAAGCTTGACTCCCTTGGGGCTGTAGGGTTTAGGGTTTGGGGATAAGTCCTTCAGTCAGAGGGTCCACTCTCCCTTACCTTAGTAGTAGAGTAGGTAACCTTTAACTTTTTTGGGGTTCTTATAGTCCCTTTAGGTGTTTTTTGTTTCCCTAGGATACTGTACTGGACAACTAAGTTAGTTCGGGGTTGTTCCTTCTAGGATGCCCATTAGTGCTCTTATGTCTTGATTGTTCCTCTTTTTCTTTTTTTTGGGGGGGGGTTAGTTTCCCTCATAAACCCCTGAACCCTAAACCCTAAACCTCTCTAGGCAAAAGAGGGGCACCTGTGTTGATCTTACCTGAAGCTTGAACCTTGAACCTCCAAAGTCCAAACATGCTGGCAAACAAGCAGGCAAAGCTGCTTTCCAAATTAGTAGAAATGTGACTACCCTAAGCAAGCTTATAGCCATAGCTACCCTACTTCTCACCCACACCTCTAAGTACGCGTGAAGCCCTCAACCCAAAGCCCTAAACCCTAAACCTCCAAGTCGGGTCTCCCTAAACCCTAAACCCGAAACCCTAAACCCTAAACCCTAAACCCTAAACCCTAAACCCCTGGGGGTCGGGGGGAGATTTGGGCGGCGGAGGGTCCTCGCAGGCTTTGGCCGCAGGGGGCGCTTCAGCAGATGAGCCGGACTGCTCCCCTCTTGAGGGTTTCGGGTTTCCCCGGTTCTGGGTTTAGGGTTTTGGGTTTAGGGTTTAGGGTTTGGGGTTTAGGGTTTAGGGTTTAGGGTTTAGGGGAGGGCTGTGCCTTAGAGAAGGACCCCACATCTTCCACAGTAACTCACTTGCGAAGAACATTCTTCGCCATGTCTTCATATCATTTCGGCCATACTCCTCAATGAAGCTGTTTTCGCAGATCCTCAAGAAACGCTCTCAACTGCGCTCGTGAGGGTTAGCTCAAGGTTTTAGGCTTCACGGTTTAGGGCGTCATTTCATCTGGAGCTTGCTCTCAGTTTCGGGTTGTCGGCAGTGGGTTTCGGGTTTCTTCATGGCTTGCTTGCACGCGAAATGCAGTGTGTACTTATTAAAGTAGGGTTATTAGTAGGGTAGCTATATGCTTCCGGCACTGGCAACCCTACCTCTAAGTACCCATGAACCTCCCAGTAGACCTGAAATCTAGGAAGTTGCTTTTGCTTTCGAATCTCCCGCACTTTGGCCATTGGCCCGAGCGCTTTTCCGGCTAACGGCGCAGTGCTCATGGCACTCGGGTTCATGAATGATTCGTGGTCCATGTGCAGTGCTGGGGGTGTAGGGCTTAGGGTTTAGCCGAGCAAGAAATGACTGAGTCAGTGGAGACCTGACAGAGCAACCAAACAGCATCAACAGCCACGGTGCAAGTCAGCAGTAGTCGCGGTCTCGCGAAAGAAGGCTGTTCCCTTCCCATTGCCGCCGCCTTCGCTTGGCAAGGCGCGCAACCCGAAGCCCTGAACCCTGAACCCTCAAGAATCAAAACTCATCTCGATACCTGAAACCCCACCTTATTTACACAGGGGTTCCGACCTACCAAGTTCCTGGTTGTGTTTTTTCGCTGCAGGTCCTAATTAAAGCCGCCTCAACCATCCCTAAACCCTAAACCCTACACCCTGAGCCCTAAACAATACGCACTAAGCCCTAAACCCTTAACCCAAAACCCTCAACCCTAAACCCTCAACCCTAAACTCTAAACCCTCAACCCTAAACCCTAAACTCTAAACCCTAAACCCTAAACCCCTAAACCTTACAATCTGGAGACCCAATCCTTGGAGAGGCCCGAAAGCCTGGAGCTTCAAGAGCCCAAAGCGCCAAAACCCCAAAGCCTAGAAAGGGTTCAGGGTTTAGGGTTTAGGGTTCAGGGTTTAGGGTTTAGGGCTATGCCCGAAATCCGCGTCGGGGTATGGGTCGAGCAGACACATTTGCCACAGTCGACGATGACACGAAGACAGCATGCTGGCCGCGCCTCATCTGTTTAGGGTTTAGGGTTTAGGGTTCAGGGAGAAGACTTGTTGCCCTGGATGCTGTTTAAGGATTACAGGGTTTAGGGTCCTCAGGCTACTAGGAGCCAGGGGTTCAGGGTTTAGGGTGTAGGAGTTTGAGATTAGGGGCTTAGGGTTGGTTTTCGGGATTCAGTGCGTGTAGGTCTTCAGGGCTTAGTGTTGGGATCTAGTTAGCCCTCCACTCACATGTTAAAAGCAATGTATTTCATTGCGCTATCCCTGGTCCCTTTGCTTCGTTGCGGGCCCAGCAAATCTTCCTTGCTCATGCATCTGCATGGACCCAACCCCAAACCCCAAGCCCCAAACCCCAAACCCCAAACCCCAAGCCCCAAACCCCAAACCCCAAACCCTAAACCCTAAACCCTAAACCCTAAGCCCCAACCCCTAAACCCTAAACCCCAGATGCAAGGTAATTGGGTCCTTATCGGCCCGTCCAGACGGTTAGAAAACGCCCTTCGACCCCTCCGCCCCCTCTGCCCTCGCCTGTCGTAGGCATGCTATGAGCCTGCGGGGCCCCAAGATTCGGCAGCCGTCAGATGGAGCCAGAGTTGAGAGGAGAGCTTAAACTTCTTAAAGTTCTTTGGAGTGGGGGCTTAAAGTTCTTAAAAGTTCTTTGGAGTTTTGGGTTCGGGTTGGGGGTTTAAGGTGTTGGGTTTGGGGGGTTGAGGCTTCAGGGTTTAGGGTTTTGGGTTTGGGGGTTTAGGGAGGGGTGATGTCCAAGGTTTGGTGTACAGGCCCTTTCGGGGCCGTTCGCCGCCAGATTCTCCAAGGTCACGCATCTGTTTCCTCATGAAGACGGACAAACAAGCGGTTTAGGGTTCAGGCCCCCCCGCCCTCGAAACGGTCCAGATATCCGAGTTGCACCCCCCGTTGTAGCTGGACGTTTCTGAGGCCCATCTTAGATTTGAGGGCGGCTACGAGGGTTTGGGTTTTTAGGGTTTACAGGGTGTATAGAGTTTGTAGGGCTTATAGGTTTAATGGGTTTGGGGTCTTCTTTGAAGCTAATGGTCTACTGCACCCTTTTCTGATCCCAATCCTGCTGCTTCTTCTAGTCCTCATACTTATCCTGCCACTCAATACTCTCTACTACTTGGAGGTGGCTGGGTACTTGTAAGAAGGGCCCTATACCCTAAGCCATAAACCCTAAACCCTAAATGCACCTCAAGTAGGATCGTAACCTACTTATTATAAGCAGCTATGAACCTCGGAGAGATGCTGGGTATGCATATGAGGGGCACACGAGCCCGGATCATCCCTCGAACCCCTGGGGGTTTAGGGGTTTAGGGTTTAGGGTTTGCCCTGTACATCCTGCCAACCTTAAACTCCAAGACCTATAGACCCCAAACTCCAAACCCTCTAAACCGTCAATCCTGAACCGTATTAACCCCAGACCCCTAAATCCTAAACTCTAGACCTAAACCCTATCAATCCTCAACCCTGATCCCCTAAATCTTAAACCCTAAGCCTAAAACCCCAGAAACCCCAAACGGTTTAGGGTTTAGGGTTTAGGGTTTAGGGTTTAGGGTTTAGGGTCCAAGCCGTGCAAGCGCCCTTTCTGCTGTCTCAGGGCTTGCTGTTGCAGCTCACAAGCTCCCGGGTGGCAAACAAAGAGGTTTAGGGTTTAGGGTTTAGGGTTTAGGGTTTAGGGTTTAGGATGTAGGGTTTAGGGTTTAGGGTTTAGGGTTTAGGGTTTAGGGTGTAGGGTGTAGGGTTTAGGGTTTGGAAATTCGGGTTTTGGGTTTTGTTTGTGGGATTGTAGCTTTGAGCGCTTGAGGGTTAGAGGGTTTTGGGGTGTTCGGGGCAGAGGGGGTGGGTGGGCAGAAGCCACGGTTTCCTGAACCCAGAAGCACAAGGTTTAGGGTTTAGGGTTGAGGGTTTAGGGTTTAGGGTTTGCACTCTGCCGCCGGGCGGCTCTCCCCCTCTTTCCCAGACCCCCAGACCCCCAAAGAATGTTGTCCCCAGCACCTTGGTGGGGGAGGGCGAGATTCCGTGTTGTGTTCCAGCATGGATGTTTCATTGCTTCTCGCCAAGCTTTCGCATGACCCGAAAAAACTTGACACCATTTCGGAACATGCCGCATTCCCAGGGGATCGTGCCAAGCAGGATTCAGCAGTACCCTAACCCTCAACCGCAACCAGTAGACGTATTGGAGGGGTTTTGATTCAAAGCCTGGAGGAAGGTCTGGCATGGGAGTGCATCAGGGCCCTGGTTCCAACAACACAATCTTCTTTCCCCGTCGAAAGTAATTCTCGACGCTGCAAACAATCGTAGACGGTCTCGGTGCCGCACCTGAGCGCACGAAACGACTCAGACTGAAACCCAATGAGTTCCTGCACCCTGAACCCCTGCGCCTTGAGACGACACAACGTGCTGCTTCGTGGGCCCGCCGGCTGAGTTCTCCAAACCTTCAGTCTTGACACAGTAGCTAAGCTTGCTGGCTCCAGAAACCCTCGTGAGGTCGAAGCCTCGACATGCTTTGGCAGCAAGCTTTGGCTGAATTGCTTCGAAGCCCACAGCCGCCACTGCTTGCTAGAGACCGCGAGCTTCGAGCCCCCAAAAGGAGACGGAAAACGCGTTGCTCGCGGCCGAAGCTCAGGGCGCTCCATGCCCTAACCCCCAGAGCTTCTTTCCCCAAATCCTACACCGCCCCTATGTTCTGAGCCTTCTACTTGAGGACACTACCCTACACCCTAAATCCTAAACCCTCTTTGTGGCTGCGAGCAAGGACTCCAGGAGGTTCTAGGGGCTCGGGTTCCTGACTGCCTTGCACACTGTTTGGGTTTAGGGCTTTGGGTTTGGGGTTTAGGGTTTAGGGCTTTCTTGGGTTTCGGGTTTAGGTAGGTTGCGGAGGGCGAGCCCCGCAACACAGCGCATCAAGACATGAGCTGCTGAGCACGTCACAACGCCTTCAAGTGCGGTAGGGTTTAGGGTTTGGGCTTTAGGGTTTCGGATTTAGGTGGTAGATTTAGGGCTTGGGACTTGCTTAGTAGACCCAGTAAGGCATATAGAGTTTGGCTTCAGGGTTCAGGTTTTTCAGGCTTTATGGGGGTTCAGAAGCCTTGAATCAATGGAAGCACTTGGGCGGACCGACGAGGACGCCCTCCTAAACCCCACACTCTGGCCTATACTTCCTCTTTTGGTAGGGTTAGGAGTTCCTCCCTCCGGAGTAGCGTATCAGAAGAAGACGAAGGGGGTTTGGGGAGGCTGGGACCCCTTTTTTTATTAAACCAATACGCCGGAGAAGGGTGCTTTGTTATGGGAGCCTGGAGCCCATGGCCGATTTCGTCGTCCCGTAGCTTCAACCCCACACTGCAAGGCCTCAACTAGAGGGTTTAGGGTTTAGGGTTTAGGGTTTAGGGTTTAGGGTTTAGGGTTGCCCCTCCCTTACAACGGCCTCAGCCCTCCTTGGTTTCCTCATGTTTCGGGCAGAATCATCTGAAAGCTGCCACTTTCGGACCGCCTCATGTGATGTTTTGTTCCCTTCAACTGAAAAATAGACTCCCTGAGCGGTTGGATCTGGGACATGTTTGGGCTGAACTTGTGATTTGAGGGTTGGTGGTTCTCTAGTCGATCGGGCCCTCTCTTTGGCTCTTCATGTTGTGCGTAGTCGTGCGAAGCCATGGCAATCTACACTTTGTCATATAAATGTATGTGGTTCTATACTTGGAGGTTCATGGGTACTTAGAAACAAGGTTCTATGCAGGCACCTCGAGATTGAATAGATCATCGCAGGTTGTTACCCTAAACCCTAAACCTTATACCCTAAACCCTAAACTCTGTGTTGGAGTTCTTATACCCTTTGACCAATGAGCCTGCAAAGTCGGAGTCCCATAATCCCAGGAAGCCTGCGGGGCCGACAGCCTCGTCTTTCCAGGTGGCCGGGTTTGGGGTTTAGGGTTTGGGGTTTAGGGTTTGGGTTTTTGGAGGGTTTAGGGTTGAGGTTTAGAGTTGGATTTGGGGGTTTAGGGTTTAGGGTTTGAGGTTCAGGTTTGGGGTTTAGGGTTTGGGGCTGATCGTGGTTTAGGGTTTCGGGTTATGGTTTGGGGTTTAGGGTTTGGGAGTGGGGTTTGGGGTTTAGTAGGGTCTAGGGTTTAGGGTTTAAAGGGTTTTGTGACAAGGGCTTAACGGGCGGCATTCCTACATCACAAACAGACAATGGTGGGAGGTGGGCGAGGTATGGCGTCAGGTTGGTCTTAGTTGACTAGTTGTCATATCTCAAGCTGACACTTTTTGGTACTTGTTCAAGCCTTACATCCTTTTCATGATAGAGTGCGGATGCTGTGAGCCATTGTAGCGTACTCTTGCACATTCTTCCAATAGGAACATGTTGCTACTGCCACCAGCAGCATCGACATGCCATCCTCTCCATACACGTGCACGACTAAACCCTAAACCCTAAACCCTAAACCCTAAACCCTAAACCCTAAACCCTAAACCCTAAACCCTAAACCCTAAACCCTAAACCCTAAACCCTAAACCCTAAACCGAAGGAAGGCAGGGCCTTGTGCGAAGTGCTCGCCGGAAAGTCGCAGAGGTGCCAACTTGGTCAGGGACCGGCCCCAAAATTTGGCGGGGGCGACGCCTGGAAAGTAACGAAGACCAGGTGCAAACCTGCAGGGTGGGGCCCCCTAGTTATATGCAGAGTTATAAGGGCCCTAAATTGGGTTATAAGGACCCTAAGTTAGGTTATAAGTCCCTTAACTACAGTTAGTATAGTAGGGGGCCCCACCCTGTGTGGTTTGAGGAGGAGGCCACCTTCGCATCATCTTGGATGCGCGACGAAGACTACTTTACCAGTTTCACGAGCGTCTTTATCCCGCAAGCAGTCGGTGGCGGGCACGGACTCAGATTCTGAATCTCGTCCTGAGCCTGGCACGGGCCCTGTCTCACGTGGGCTTTCACAAAAATGGCGCTTAAAGGAATTAATGGAATTTTCGTGGGTGTTGTAGGAACACGGAGGGCCTACCAAGAAACGGGATTGCATGACCTTGGAGGGAGAAAGACGGAGGGATACACGGTGGGGCCCTATAGGGCCCAAGCCACAACCCCCAAACGGCCCTCAACGGCTTAAGCCAAGTCACATCTCCCTTTGTTGCCTTGAACCCCAAAAGCAACTCCACCCGAAACTGTACAACTCTAGAAACTCCCGACTTGAGAGCTGAGTATGTAGCCTTTCACTGGGGTATTGTAAGTCCCCAATGTGAATCTTTGTTTCCGCCAGTTAGCTCCAGACCCTAAACCCTGAACCCTGAACCCTGAACCCTAAACCCTAAACCCTAAACCCTAAACCCTAAACCCTAGACCCTAAACCCTAAACCCTAAACCCTAAACCCTAAACCCTAAACCCTAACCCTAAACCCTCCCCTAAGCACAAGTTCGTAATTCGCTACAAGGCCCACAGCCGCCTAGGTGACAAGCGCTCTTCGGCTGACCATGTCCTCGACCCTTAAGGGTTTAGGGTTTAGGGTTTAGGGTTTGGGCTTTTCCTTAAAACCCTCAGAAACCTGACACTTTAATCCCTTAAAGCCCCCCAAAAGCCCTAAAACCCTTCCCTAAAACGCCTTAAGCTATAAACCCTTAAAGCCCCAGAAGCCCTAAACCGCCTAAACCCTGAACACCCGAAATCCCGAAACCCAAAATCCGAGTGAGACAGGCTACCAGACCATCGGCTATGCCTGGGGCCCTAGAAGAGATCCACCAAGCCTCGGTTCGAAGCATTTTGGGGTTTGGGGTTTGGGGTTTAGGGTTTAGGGTTTAGGGTTTAGGGTTTAGGGTTTAGGGTTGAGGGTGAACCCCTTGCGGGTTTGGGGTTTTAGGGGACTTAGGCTTCTGTTGGCCGGCGGGGCCCAGGTTATGCACTGATTGCATGTCATCAGGTGGGTTGGAGGACGGCATGGCAATGGGATCATGGCGATCGGACATGGGGTTTTTCTCACGCGCACCACAGCAGATCTGCAATGCTGTAAGTTGCTTATGTCGAGTGTGTGCTGCCTCTCTATGTCGGATGTTCTGGCCTGTCTCGATTCGAGCCTCCGGCTCTGAAGAGTCGCGCCACAGCAATCAACCTCAGGCAACACTCCTCCTTGGACCATCCCTTCGGGAGCAGTCCACGCCAATGAATTCAGCGAGCCAGCCTCGTCTCGACTTGCTCTCATCCGAAGACTCTGTCTCCAGGTCACTGAGCTCCGCTCAAGCGTGTCTCCAAGTCTCAATCCACTTGGAGATCTCTGCTCTGGTACACACCTCGCTCCAAAGCAAGTGATGTCGGCCGGAGATGTTACGATGACGCCAGATGTAGAGGACATAGCGAAGCTGCCTGGTGGACGGGAGCATTGAGCCAGCGGGAGGCTCCTCAGCTCCGAAGTAATTCTTCAGCCTCTCTGCCAAATCTCCTTTCACCCCTGACGTAGGCTGACCTTGAATCCTCAATGCCTGTCGGAGGTGTTCAACCGTCATCAGCATGAGGAGATCTCTAGCCACTCGCAACCTTTCTCTCATTTCAGCATCATCTTGGCGAACTTCCGTAGGTACATCCGAGAAAGCTGATAGACCATCGTGGGCGGTAGTAGGGGAACTCTGGCTAGCTGCTCGTCTTCGTAGGGTCGCCGGCCGCGAACTCGGTGCTTCCATCATGATCGTCGGTGTCTCATCCAGATCAACTGCTGTGGTCTGGATTGCGACTTCCGTTTGGGCCGCCCTCGAAACCAGATTCCTCACCTGCTCCAACTTCAATGCCTTCTTTGCACGCCGATGCTGTCGAAGTCCCCATCGATACACCAGTTTTGCACCCTCCCAGCAACCGATGATCGAGGCACATATCATCACGGTGATGCACATGAGCTCAAGATAGTGGATTGTCGGGATCGGCTCCTTCAAGTCCTCATCTTCCAACGAGCTTCCGGTGGCCGGTGTGAACAACGAGACCACTGTGAGGATGGCTGCTAGGATCTTCAGTTGGAGAGTGGCCAAGGTCTCTGCGATTCTGAACCCAACAAAACCCCAGAGCTCTAAGAGCTGGCGAAGGCGGACCTTTGTCATCATCTTGGTAGCCAGATCGGCCAATTGTTGGACTCCTGGGGTATGACGAATCTCCAGCAATCCCAGCTCAGTGGCTTCTCGAAGATAATGTGCTCGGATCTTTAGGTGTCGCATCCTTTGCGACCCCGGTCCACCTCGACACATCGCAGCCGCCGATGTGTTGTCTACAGCCAGCACGCGCTTGTAGACCCCTGGCGCCAACTCATCCAAAATGGCCGCAATCGAGTCCAGAAGGTTGCAGCCCTGGGTGGCGGCATAGAGCTCTGCCTCCATCACGCTCATAGTAATGAAGCTCTGCCTGCCAGCCTTCCAGGCTACGGGAACGCCGCACTGAACGATCACTGCCGCCCCGAAGCTCCTCGAACCATACGGGGCATAGCTCGCATCCGTGTAGCACACGAGCTCCTTGGGCTTGTCGAGCCTTGGTGCCATACGCAATCGCATCCCTGCTGTTGCTGCCAAATACGACATCAATCGTTTTCCAAGCCTTGTCACATGCAGAGGTCGACGTCCTACATGGGTCGCCATGTGGTTTACCACAAAAACGATATCTGGTCTCGTCTTCATGGCTAGCCAGGAGACCTCGCCAACATATCGTTGGCCCATGCGCAACTCCTCCTCGGAGAAATCCTCGGGCTCTGGATCTTGAAGTTCCACCTGCTCCAGCCATTCACGAGGTACCGGAAGTTCTGTGTGCAACGCATCCTGGAGGTCATGGGCACGCAACAGCTCCATGATGTATGCTTGCTGGCTAATGCTGTAGCTGGCTCCCTCCTTTTTCACTTCCACTCCCAGATACCTGACGGCAGTGTTCTCGTTGATCCACTCCAAATCCGAAGTAGGCCACTCCTCTTTTACGAAGTTGTGCAGGCACTGGATCACCGGGGTGTTGCCGAAGTAGAACAAATCATCGACGTACGTCACAACAAGGCCGTGCAACCGCTTGGAAGAATCCCTCACCAGCCAAAGCTCCGATTCGGCTATCGTGGGGGTAAGGGTCAACTCCAGGGAACCAAACTTGATCTTCGCCGCCTTCAATCTGGCATTCCTGAAGTTGCTCCATATGGCTGGACTCTCTCTGAGTCCATATAGTGGGCGCACAATGACCCACGTCTCATCACTTGCAGCTCCTGCATCCCTCACTACCTTTGGCGGTCTCATCCCATATTTTGGCATGTCACCAGGCCATGTGGCGAGGAGAAAGGCCGTCACAATGTCAGCAGTGGCCCCATCCCAGTGATGCATCGCCGCAGTCACCAGAGCCACACGCAGAGCTTCCGTGCTAGCACCCGAGGCGTACAAGGACATGTTAGAGGGGTCGACGTAGTTCCCGCAGATGACAGTCCGGCACTTCCGCCGGTACTTGCCCCCCTTTGATTTCGGAGGCTTGAGCGTGAAGACGCATTTGGCCGGGGCCATCTTCAATTCCCCTGCTGATTCCATGTCCATTGCTTGCTGGTGGGAGACCTTGACGATGGTGCCAGAATTGAAGAGTGCCGTCACCTCCTCTTTGATGGCTTCCACCCATCGTGAGAGAACGTTCTTCACTTGTTCCAAAGGCACATTGTGGATAACGTCCAAGTCCCCTTCCAGGTCCGCCAACAATTGCTCGTAATCCACTTCCGCCATCTCCTGATTGCCTGTGGCCATGCTAGCAATCCTCAAGCAATTCAACATGCGAACTCGTTCAATCTCCACAATCTGCTCATGGGTCTCCTCCAAGAATTTCGACACCGCATTTCTGGTATCGTTCAGCGTCTCCCTCGTAACGTCTCCACATCTGCGGTACTCTTCTGCAAGGATCTCCTCCTCTTCAAGCAAGTCTCTCAGCCTCGTTGCCCGTTCGTCCAAATCCTTGAGCACCATCTCCAAGTCCTCATTGATTGAGTGCAGAGGGCGGAAATCGTTCGGTGATCCCAACCCCTTCGTCTTTGGCGCGCTAGACTGTGCCTTGGCGATCCTTGGTGGCGACGATGTGATGGGACGTAGTGGGAACCCCAGCTCATGGAGACGTTGTCGGTCCTCTTCCTTGATCTTTTCCACGCCTCGAGTGTGGTATCCGACAAGGACCAATCTATCTCCTCCTGACCAAGGAAGCGTAGAGTGTTTCACCTTGGGGTCGAACTGCAAGGTCCCTTCGTTCACGTTCAGCTGATAGGACTCCTCCCCAGCCGGCTCCATCAACAAACCTCCTCCCTCAAACTTCGAAAGTGGGGTGATGATGTTCATGCCCAAATTGTGCACATCCTTGTGAGCCTTCGTCTGCACGTTGATAAACAGGGCCACCGCTGAGAAGGAGGCATCCGGTTGGAGTTGCTTCAGGTACTTGGTGAGGACTCTCGTAGTGCAAGGGAAAGCAGATGACGATGACCGGACCCCCACCACACCTCCATGGACGAAAGTGCCCGACGACCACCAGCCGCCATCTTCACCTGTTTCACCAAACCTCTTCGGGGCGTCGGTCTTCATTGGTAACAACCCTGCCAGTACTTCCACTTGATCCTTCTCCAGGAACTCCTCCTCAAGCAGCACCCTTGCATACTCTTCTGCGGGATGGCCGGGGTCTACAAGATGCTCAACATCCTCCTCCTGAGGCTCCTCCATCGTGGTTGGTTTTCGCTTGCCCACCACTCTTCTTACAGGCTCTGTGACGATGGCTTCAAACTCGGGCTTACCACCAAGCTTGTCTGAGTCTACAAGGTTCGGGCGCAAGTGCTGGGACGTCAGGTAAGTGCCATCATCACAACGAACCACATGCCCGCCGCGAACATCCACACTGGGCCCCACATAGTAGCCTGGCTTCCACCGCGAATTCAGATCGTACTTGCCACCAGTGCCGTAGACCTTGGACCTGAGGTGAACTCTGGATCCGAAAGGAAGGAGGTCAGCGCCGCGTCCCATAGCTCTTTCCCTCTGTGCCCAGGCCGAATAGGTCATGGCAGCCGTCCAACACGACCGAGGAACAGGCGTCGAGAGGAGAAGTCGTTTCGCCTGATTTTTCATCCATTTGACTGCAGCTTCCGCTCTTCCGTTGCTCTGCGGTGACTGGCCTTCGGTATACGTAGCAATGGTTCCCCGTTGTAGTAGCCACCGCCTCAAAGCCGTACCCCTCAACTCCCGAACTCGGTCAGCATGAACTCGAACAATCGGAAAACCTTCTGCACGCAGTTTGAGGTAAATCTCCTGCACGGCAGCGCCGATCTCGTTTGTCGTCCGAGTGCGCAACGGATGAGCCACATAGAGAACTTGAAACTCCGGGTTCCCGTCACCAACCTCCTCACCGAACAACTTCTTGAAGTCTTCATCTGACAATCCAGCGGGTAGTTCTTCTTCTGGAGGTGGTGCAAGGTCCTCCTCCTCTTCCGCAAACATGTCGTCGAAAGAAATGGCACCCTGCTCCCCGACAAGGTCCTCCACACCCACGCCACCTATGACGCTCTTCCCTTCCATGACAGGACGAAAACGATGGCCCTCATCTACACCTTCTTCTTCCGCTGGATCCAGTGCTGGTGGTGGTTCTGGGTTTTCTTGGCCTTCTTTCTTCTTGAAGGACTCGAGCTTAGGAAAGAGATAAGCTCCCACCAGCATGTAGCGATAATCCCGATGATCAGGATCTTCACCTCGTTGTCGTAATGGTCCGAGAATGTCCAGCGACAGGCAGTACGAGCTCGGTGTCTTCACCTTCCTATGCATTCGTCCCAGCCCTGATGCTTCGACACAGGTACGGCATCTTCGGTTATACGGGATGTGGTTGTTCCGTATATGAGTCTTCCAGGCCGCCAGCTCCTTAGTGCTCAAAGCCTTGAGGAAAGCGTCAGGATTGCTGTCCATCTTTGCCATCCATTTCGCCCTCTGAACCTCTTCAGGCCTCAGCTTCCACTGCTCTACGGCCTGCGCGAGGGACTCCTTGAATGTTGCCGTCCATCGACCATCATTGGCTTTCTTATTCTCATCGTTCAGCTGCATATCAAGGTTGGTAAGGACACCCGGAGTCAAGGTCTCCAAGCACATGGCATCCTTGTAGTTCGTGAAGATTTTCGCCACATTCGGTAAGCAGCCATCTTCATTCTTCACGAGCTCACCCAGCAGCCTATCTCCTTCCATCGCCAAGTACACTGGAAAACCCGTTCTCTTGATCCTCGCAGCCTTCGCAACCATCATCAGCCACATCTGCTTTGCCACCAACTCTTCGTCCTCCGTGCCTCGACAAGGGGGGGCGCCAACAACACCATCAAGTAATCCTTGTGCAGCGGACCAGAGGAGAGCTCGGTAAGTTCCGGCGGTTTTGCGAAGGTCATAGGCCTTGGAAATCTGGATATCCACCTCAAGCATTGGCCCGAGAGACTTTAAGTCCCCATGATTGCCTGCTCCAGCATAGAGATGCAGTGTCCAAGGGGCAGCCAAAAGCGTTCGCCGCATTCTTCTTGATATCGGCATAGCCTTCACGTACTTAGCGCCAGCATCCACATTGAGAACCACCTCCTCAGCCAAGGCAGCTCGCACAGAAGCTGACAGCCCCTTGAACGGAGAATCCTCCGCCTCCATGGCCCGAAGTTGAGCAGTCCTTGACCCTGTATCCAAGAAGTCAAACAGATGTTGCGACCAGGATTGCTCCTTGTCCCAGCACCAAAGCAACTTCGCTGAAGATCTTGTAGCATCCACCAACTGATTCTTCTTCTCCTCTATGTCCCTGATCAGCTCCAGCGCCTGTCCTTCTGTCACCGTCGGGCAATTAGCAACCATGCGAGGACGAATTTCACCTCGTTGGGGGTGCTGTATCGTCATCCCATCTCTAGTCCATTCCAAGGTGCAGTCCAGGCTCTCAATGAGTTCACCGAGAGGGACTATGGGACTCGTCTGATCATTCGGGGATAAAAGGGTCCCCGTTGAGGTCTGCCGTAGCTCAACCTCCTTGCCGTCTGCCAGTTGGACCTGCACTTTTGTGGCCGCTTGGAACTCTTCCTCTGACCCAATCCTGTACGCATGCGACGCTCCAGAATCCAACAAGCCTGTTCGACAAGCTGCTTCTCGCTCCACTGTGGCCAAAGTCAGGGTCTTGAGGTTCATCTGTGTCATCTGGCGCAACATCATATTGGCCTCTCTCAAAAGCGACTGAACGTCAGCCTGTGATTCAGTGCCCGACGATGATTGCCCAGATACTACCGACTCTGTACTTGGTGGAAGGGCATTCAGGGAAGCCGCCGTTGTCGAAGCAGGAGGTTCGCCAGAGGTGCCAGATGAAGAAGGAGTTGTGGTCTTGGACGATGTCGCAGCCGTCGGTGTTGTCTTCGCTGGGCTCCTGGGGCGTGTAGGACACTCTTTCTGGACATGCTGCTTGCTTCCACAAGTGAAGCATCTGCCTTGCTTCTGCTTCCTGTCAGCATCATGGGAAAACTGACATGATCCTCCCTTCTTGCATCCATTGTCGGTAAGGAAGAATTTGCAAGGTGTGGACTTCTTCTTGTTGGGGTCGTTCGAAGGCAACGTTGGAGAGGGGGTAGATTCTGAGGGTGTCCCGGCCCCAATTGCTCTCAAGTTCGTAGCGCCCTTAGACCTCCCCTTGAAGGCGACCTGCTCAAACTCAGACAGCAGCGCTTGGTGTAGCTCCTTGACCGTAGCAGTGCAAGGCTTCGTGTCCACTTCCAGGTTGTATCGGAGGATGCCGATGCGGAACGATATCTCACTGCTCTCCGTGATGGGCTTCCGAACCATCATGTCCAGGCCTTTCAGCAACACGCTGGAATCTGGGGGTTGTAGTCCCACATCTTCTGCTCTTCTCAACCAACGAGACCATCGACGTAGCGCTTCCACGGCCTCGAGGGGTGTGCTGGCGACTGTAGGACTCTCCAGAGCCTTCAACACTTGCTGTCGTTCTGCTGCTCCTCCTGGTCGATAGAGCACTATCACCCGAGCCAAAATCTGTAGCGTGCCGGAAAGTCTTGCCGCCATAACCTCGCCCCTCACCGACTCCGGAAGACTGGCAAGGATCATGGATGCCGCTCGCTTGTCTACCCGTGACCACTTGCTATCCCCAACCTCAGCGCAGGCAAACGTCTCCGGCCTCAAACTCAGCTTGTCTCTAGTGGAAGCTCGTAGATATGCCTGGTAATAGGCCTCGAGGGATGTGAGGATCGCGTGCCACCAAGAAGAAGAGGAGTTGGAGAGGTCCCCCATAGGGTTCATGAGGCTGTGAAGCCAGTCTCCCACATCTATGGCACTCGTATCCGATGCTTCAGCAAGACGCGGGAGATCAACCAGACCTGGTTTCACCACCTCAGGTTCCGAAGTCCTCGCCGTCAAGCTCGCGGTCATCGCCGACTGTAGTTGTGCAATTCCCTGGGCAAGCAGCCCGAAGGGATCAGAGGGGCCTTGCTGGCCTGCTGATGCCGACATCTTCGGCGGAGGTGGTGGCACAGCGCTACCACTCAAGGTTCGGTGTTGTCCTGGTGCACGTAGAGCCTCCTGGGAAACTCCTGCCCCCCTTGACTGCCTTCCATGTCCAAGGCCAAGAGGATCACACGCAGAAGCCCCCGATTCAGGTCTTGTCGCTCCACGTTCATGCCCTTCTTGATGCACACCAAGATCACCTTCAAGTAGACTGAATCGTACACTACCGGCCGCTGGATGCCTTGCTTGCTCTTCTGCACGTACACGTTGCTCACCAACTTCACCCTGAACAACTTCAGCGTGTCGTGGTAGTCCAGCAGGATTGCCTCCACCCATAAGCTCAGAACCCACTCCACCACCTCGTGCAAGTCCGGGAGGCGCAGCGAGCGTATGCTCAGGATCTCCTGGAGGTCCCACCAGATTGCCACCACCATCAAGTTGATTCGTGTCCCGCACAGGAACTCCTGCTTCCAGCAGTTGCCGTAGTGAACCTCGAAGTCGATTGTTTTCTTCTTCCAAGGCCTCTTGGCGTCCTTTAGTCCTCTTGAGCTCCTCCTGGTGATCCCTCATGGCAGACTGAACTTGCCGCTGAACTTCTTGTAGGATCTGCTCCTGCGTCAAGGAACCACTTGATGACTCAATGTCACGAGGAGGAACAGGACCATGTAGGAGAGGCGCACGCCTATTCCAAGACTGCATCACCTGCTCAGCCTCTGGCGTGAACAAGCGCCCTGGATCCTGGGCCCAACTCGCTGGCGGGGAAAGGGTCGGAGTCTGCCTCGTCGTCCTCTCCAAGATAGCCCCCGCTTGAGTCACCCTGCGTTGGAGAAATTCTCCAAGGCGTGCAATCCAGACCGGCCCATTGTTGGCACCCGCTGCCCGTGGTGACCCATCCAACAGCTCCTCCGGAGGAGAAAACCCCAGATGGTTAGTCTGAGAGCTCATTGTCACCTCAGCCACGGGCAGTGCAGCATACTGTTCCACGGTCGTCGTAGTGGTCATCTCTTGTACAGTTGCTGCCGGCGCCGTCATGATGCGTACGTCCGCATTCCTAGTATACGTGTGTCCCACGTTGGTCGCCGCGCCCGGTCCGGTGTCATCAGCTGTCGTAGCGTCCGAAACAGAAGCTGCAGTCTGCCCAGGGATACGTGCAGTGTCAACATCAGAGTCAGGGGGCACCACCGACCCATAGGTCGAAAAAACCCGCTGAGCCCGAGATCCAGCAACACCATTCATCAGTACCCCGCATGGGCCACCACCATCCATTCCAGTTGCAGCAGCTTCACCGCCGTAGTCGGGACCTCGATCTTCACCATCCAAAGCCAAGCCCTGAGCGCTTGGGCTCATAACCTGTTGGCCGGCGGGGCCCAGGTTATGCACTGATTGCATGTCATCAGGTGGGTTGGAGGACGGCATGGCAATGGGATCATGGCGATCGGACATGGGGTTTTTCTCACGCACACCACAGCAGATCTGCAATGCTGTAAGTTGCTTATGTCGAGTGTGTGCTGCCTCTCTATGTCGGATGTTCTGGCCTGTCTCGATTCGAGCCTCCGGCTCTGAAGAGTCGCGCCACAGCAATCAACCTCAGGCAACAGCTTCCTAAACCCTAACCCCCTAAGCCCGAACACCCAAGACCCTGAAAGCGCTCCGGGGGCGAAGTGAACCCCCCCCCCCCCGGGTTGGTGGTTTTAGCCTGCATTTTTTGTGCTGGGTCTCAAACCCAACCCTCTACCCTAAACCCTAAACCTTCAGCCCTAAACCCTAAACCCTAAACCCTAAACCCTAAACCCTAAACCCTAAACCCTAAACCTATGCTCCCACCGAGGCCGCGGAGGCCAAACCACAGGCAGGCGTGGCTGCTTGAAGGGGTTCATGGGTTTAGGGTTTAGGGTTTAGGGTTTAGGGTTTGGGGTTTAGGGTTTAGGGTTTAGGGTTTAGGGCTACTCAGGTTTTAGAGTTTAGGCTTTAGTGTTCATGGTGCAAGAGGCATACAAGAGCTTACCCGAGCCCAACACTATGCAATCTTCCTTAGACGACCAAGCGGTCCTAATCATGACGTAAGACGTATTCCTTAACAAAAGGCTCTTGGAGACCCCAAAGCCGAAACCCTAAACCCTAAACCCAAAATGCCTTTGTACGGCCAGGTGTCGGTCGTCGTGGCAAAGTTGGACCTCAGCCTCGTCCCCAGAATCAGGGTTCAACCCTAAACCCTAAACCCTAAACCCTAAACCCTAACCCTAAACCCTAAACCCTAAACCCTAAACCCTAAACCCTAAACCCTAAACCCTAAACCCTAAACCCTAAACCCTAAACCCTAAACCCTAAACCCTTTCCCTTGATATAGACTTCAGAGTTGAGGGCTCCAAGTTTTTCAGGGGATGTTTTCAGGCCCCTGGGCCTTCCAAAGTTTAGGGTTTAGGGTTTGGGGTCTAGGGTTTAGGGTTTCGGGTTTAGGGTTTAGGGTCTAGGGTTTAGGGTTTCGGGTTTAGGGTTTGGGGTCTAGGGTTTCGGGTTTCTGGTTTAGGGTTTTGGATTTAGGGGTGCGAGCGATGTGAGTGTGTGTCTACGCCTCGAGCACCTTTGTCACCCTGAACCTTACACCCTACACCCTACACCCTACACCCTAAACCCTAGACCCTAAACCCTAAACCCTAAACCCTACATAGCCTCATAAAATCGCATCCCCTCAAAACCTTGGCGCAAATTTCAGGCTGGGGGTCCAACATCGGCGTTGCCTTCGATGCCGCAGACAAGGCGGTCCCCGTGGTGAAGGAGGCCGCGGGTTTGGGGTTTAGGGTTTAGGGTTTAGGGTTTAGGGTTTAGGGTTTAGGGTTTAGGGTTTAGGGTTTAGGAACTTAAGTGAGGGTACCACTACAGCATGGTAGCTCATCAAGATACCCGTTCCCAAAAGCACCCTGTTCCCTTATGAACCCACAAGAACGCTAAATAGCTTCCCAAGATGGGACGTTGAGAACTGGCCCCACGCATCCATCTTTGACTTGTGATTTGGATTTTCGGGTTTAGGGTTTAGGGTTTAGGGCTGCTTTGGTCTTGCCGGGCTTAGTACGCAGGCCAGTGGCACCCTCTCCCCTGGTGATGGGTTCCCTTAAAAAGTAACTAACCCCAAAAAGGGTGTCCTTATAGAATATGGTTGCTGGGCTACTTAGCGGGGCATACTCCTCTCCATATTGACGAAGAGTCAAGATCTGCGGCAGTTAAAGCCTCTGAAGCCCCGAACCCCAAATCCCTAGCTCCAGAAATCCCTAGCTCCCCACATCCCGCAGTCCCAAACCCTAAGTCCTAAATCCCTCAGTCTGCTAACTTTCATAAATCGGGGTTTTGGGTTGCAATTAAGCAACGGCCTCGGTAATTAAGGAAAAACTCCTGGTGATTTAGATATTTTAGTTCATTTTGTATATTGATGCAAAATGAAGCCTTGGAAAAAAAGGCCTGAGTAAAACAAACTCCAAACCCCAGGCCCCAGGCTCCAAATGACCCAATCAGCTCGCTTGTCTGAGCTCGTCTGACACTACAACTTGCATGCACACACACACACAACACACACTGGGCGCTCATTTCTTCTCACCTGGCGTCGTCTTCTGGCGTGAGCGTGAGGTGACAAAGCAGCCCCTCGTCCCTACCCCGGAAACTCCAAAGAAGAAAGAAGACTTGAAAGTGTGGCAGGCGGAGAGGGTTTTTAGGGCATAACTTAAGAATTAACTTAAGAGCCCTAAAATGCACAACCCTAAAACCCGAAACCGCCTGAAGAAGTAAGCAGAGATAGCGGGAAGCTTACTGCTCACCCCCCCCCCTCGGTAGCTAAGGCTTAATTGCTGACCCCCCCCCTCGGTAATTAAGGCTTAATTGCTGAACCCCCCCCCACCCCCCACGGTCATTAAGGATAGTTCAGCCGAGCTTAGTTGCAGAGGGGGGGTCTGCAATTAAGGTTTTTGCAGCAGTTTTCGTGCCAAAACTGCCCGAAACAGAGTGATTTTCATGGTTTTGGCAGGGATTTGGACCCAAAAAGCGCTGCAAAAGCCTTAATTGCAGACCCCCCCTCTGCAATTAAGCTCGGCTGAGCTATCTTTAATGATCGTGTGGGGGGGGGGTCAGCAATTAAGCCTTAATTATGGAGGGCGGGTCAGCAATTAAGCCTCAATTCCGAAGGGAAATCATGCATTCATGAGGGCCGAGTGCGTCAAAAACAACCTTGATGGAGAAGCTGGCTGAGGCCCATCTAACAGATCATCAGATTACACAGACACACCACAGCGCCGAGTAAATCATCTGTAAGCACTTGCATGAAGCAGGGGAAGCCTGTTGGGGTTAAGATTTAGGGAAGTTGGGGGTGACACCGTCACGCAACTCACATAGTGTCACGTGCCATCTTTTTCGATTCAGGGTTTTCACTGCACGCCGTGCCTGCTATCTTGCTCACGATGTCTCAGATGTCTCATGGTTTTTCATTTGCTGCTGTATCAGCCATGCAGCAGCTGCGTAAAACGAATGACAGAAACGCACAAACCCAGAGGCAACACACCAAATCTGCAGCCTGTCGAAAACATCGGCTTTTGCATTGCGGCAACCCCACCCAACGCTTAATCGCAGACCCCTCCTTAAACGCAGCGATTATGAAAGTTAGCACCTCAGTCCCTAGATAGTCGCAAACCCCAAATCCTTGAAGCCCCTACATTCTTAAATCCTTGAGAACCCGAAGCCTAGACCCCAACACTCCCGAAGCCCCTTACTGGCGATTTGTAGGGTCTCGGGTGGAGCCCTTATAAACCCTATACACCCCCATAAACCATACAAGCCCGCCCAGGTCTACGGCGGCCTCATGTCTCACTGGAACTCAACCTGCAGTCCAGAGCAGGAAGTCAAGGCGCGCAGATCTTCGTTTTATGGGGGGAGATGGGGTGGTTTAGGGTTTAGGGTTTAGGGTTTAGGGTTTAGGGTTTAGGGTTTAGGGTTTAGGGTTTAGGGTTTAGGGTGGTCAGCCTGTCGTCCGGGTCTGGGACTTAGGGATTTCGGGCTCAAGGGTTCAGAGTTTAGGATTTCAGGTTTCAGGCTGATAAGCCCTGAGCCCTGAGCCTGAGCCCTACAAACAAGAGGGGATGAGAGTTGATGGTTTGTGGGTTTAGGGCCGTTTAGGGTGTAGGGTTTAAGGTTTGGGGTTGGGGGTTCAGGGCCGTGTGGGGTTTAGTGTTTAGGGTTTTGGTTCTCAACGACCTCACTATGGAGGGTTCCGAGGCTTCAGGATTTCCGAACTTAGGCATAGCGAGGCGAGGACCCGGAGAATAGGCCATTATTTCTTTTTTTTGGGGGTTGGGGTTCCCTTATACGCTCGTAAAACCCAAAAGGGTGCCCTTTTTATTCCTAGGTTACCTCTGGGTCTAGATAAGGAGAAGGCTTCGAATCTTCTGCTGGGTCGCTTCTGTTAAAACTTAAAACTGCAACAACCCCAATCTCGACAGAAGGTAAGTTATATGCGTTCCATACCATGGTGGCTCAGCGCGAGTTCCTCAAGAGGCAACTCGCTGACTGCCCTAAACCCTAAACCCCAAACCCCAAACCCTAAACCCTAAACCCTAAACCCTAAACCCTAAACCGCCCCGTTGTGGTGGGCAGGCCTTCGACTGCCTCGTTGAAATCGATGGCGAGGCGCGCACACTCCGAAGCCCTGAGCCCTTAGCCCCTCCTCTACACTAGTAGGGTTTAGGGTTTAGGGCTACTAGGGTTTAGGGCTACTAGGGTTTAGGGCTTAGGGTTCAGGGCTTGGGGTTTATAAGCAGCTTTCTCTCCAACCTCCGACACCCTGAGCGCTAACTGCTCACAGCCGTGCCTAGGCTTATGAATGATCCCAAGATGTTTTGGGGCTTGCATTCACGATAAGATTTGGGTTTAGGGTTCACGGTTCAGGGTTTAGGGCTCAGGGTTTAGGGCTCACGAACAGACCCCAAACCCTGAACCCCAAACCCATCGTTGCCCATGAATCTCTCTTGAAAAATTCCCAAGTGCGTGACTCAGGTGTGCAGTCTAGAACTTGAAGGGTCATGGGTACTGGTACTCACAAGTAGGCCTATTATAAGTACCTTACATAAGGTAGTTACAACCTTCATTACCCTACTTATAGCTGACTTATCAGCACACCATAGGCCAAGACCCTGTTGATTGCTACCAAGAGTATTCAAAGCAAGTTCGGGATTGCAACCCGCACAGCCGTGCTGACCCCGAAACTCGAAACCCGAAACCCGAAACCCGAAACCCTAAACCCGAAACCCTAAACCTTAAACCCTAAACCCTAAACCCTAAACCCCGGAGGCGGGGAGCAAGACGGAGCTCTTCAGCAGGCTCACGCAGAAGAAGGAGAGAAGGGGCCTCTGGGCATCCTTTCCCCTAAGCCCTCAAGCCCGTTGAACCTTAGGGTTTAGGGTTTAGGGTTTAGGTTTTTTAGGCTTCGCCCTACCAAGCACAATCTTTCCTGCGTACTTCGTAGAAATGGTGACCCCCCCCCAAAAAAAAGCAGCCTCCTTGCAGACACAACTCTTCTGCTCGCTTCCATGCACCTGTGCGCAAGTCCTACACACCGAAAGCCTTGTAAATACCGATAGAATCGTAATCGTTTCGTTTACGTGCAACGGCGTTATAGAACAGGTCATACAAAAAATGTTTACATAAATCTGCCGCCGGACTTCGGAAAACAGAAACATGAACTGAAATGCTCCGAAAGGCAAAAACCCGGAAGTATGACAGTTTTGCCGTTGCCACCTTCAACAACCTCGTGTTTTATTATGTGTTTTTACTGGTGTTCTTGCCATGAAGACAACATCCTAAATTCTGTGCGTACAGCTATCTTTCTCTCATACAACTACTCCTACAATTCCTACTAATTTCTGACCAGTTCAGTATTAGGTTATGCGGTACAATATGTCCGCTGCGTTTTGCAGGGTTTTTGCAGAATCCAAGTCTTGCTTCTCGGGGGGTTGCGGCCCAATTACTGTCCTTGATTGCTCACTCAAAAAATGCTGGAGAGAGGAGGTAATTCTACATCGACAAAACCAGTCTGTACTGAGTGTCTAGATTTCTATGCAATGAATATTGCCTTGATGTGCTCATGTAATGGGTGCTTCTTTAGTTCTTGACTTGCATATTCGATCAATATGTTGCTTGGGAGAAGCACTCTTTCTCAAAAAAAGAAGAACGAGCTGCTTAGCAAAATTGCCTGATTTGCATCGAAAAGCCTGCGAATCCAAAAGTTCAAACTTCAACAGGGATTTAGGGTTTAGGGTTTAGGGTTTAGGTTTGTTTTAGGTGTTTAAATTTCCGCGTACAATGATCTTCACGAGTGTGTATTGTTAAGCTTGTCTAAGCGGACTGTGAGTTTTAGACTTAAACATAGCATGTAGAATGCAAGTGGAATTTGCTTAGTATGTCAGCCCTAAACCCTAGACCTTAAACCCTAAACCCTATGTACTGAAAGCTGCCTGTAATGTAATCAAAATTCAGTGCGCATGTGAGTTGTAAACAGGTCGTCGTCTTTGTCGGCTGAGGATCCCCTCCCCTGAGTATTGCCAGCATTCAGCACTTTCACTAGCAGGGTTGAGGGCTAGAGTTCCTAGTAATAGCCTAGACATACGTTTTACTTGAATCGTGGAGCTTCTGCTTCGTAGCTTCCAGACCACGCCATGCTGTACGTCTGGAGCATTTCCGGAGAAGAGCTGGCGGCAGTACCCGCGGGCGACACCTTGGAAAGCGTGATCCAACTGAAATGCCACTTGAGAAGCCGACATGACTTCCCAGTCTGCCTGCAACAGCTCCTACATGCTGGCTGCTGCTTAGAGGATCGTGCTTCTCTAGTTGGGCTCGTTGACCTGAACCTGGTGCTGCTATCCACCCTCAGCCCGGAGCAGATGTTTGAGGCTGAACGCGAGTTTCTTGACTATGCTGCCGATGCAGGCAATGTGGAAGTTGGCCGCTCTCTGCTGAAAGCTGGTGTCATACTGGTCTGGTCCTTTGCGACCGCGCTCATGCGCGCATCTTCAAAGGGCCACATCGAGTTTGAGCGCTTGCTAGTGGACACGGGTGCCCATCAGAACTTGCAGTACAAGATGCAGGACATGTCCAGTCTCGTGCTAGCCTCTTCAATGGGCTACGTCGAGATTGTATTCTTGCTGCTGGAAGCTGGTTGCGACAAGAACGTGCAGGACAAGTCCGGCCAGACGGCTCTCATGCGTGCATCGTTCCTATATCCCCCGTGGGATTTGTTTTAAAATATGTTGTTCAGAAAAGCCCCAAGGCATATTAAAAACTTTTTTGCTAAGGTTCTAAGGGGAGAATAGGTTCATGGGCCACACCGAGATTGCACGTTTGATGCTGGACGCTGGCGCTGACAAGAACCTGAAGGACAAGCGGGGAAGGACCAGTCTCATGCTTGCGTCTTCTAAGGGCCACGTTGAAATCGCACGCTTGCTTCTGGATGGCAATGTCGACAAGAACTTGCAGGACAGGTCCGGGGCGACCGCGCTCATGCACGCCTCTGCCATGGGCCACGTCGAGATTGTAGGTTTGTTGCTGAGCGCGGGTGCCGACAAGAACATGAAGGATGTCTATGGCGGAACCGCTCTTATGCACGCATCTTCTGAGGGCCACATCGAGATTGTACGTTTGCTGCTGGAAGCTGGTGTCGACAAGAACGTGAAGAACCGGCAGGACAGGTCCAGTCTCATGCTCGCATCTTCTCAGGGCCACGTCGAGATTGTGGATTTGTTGCAGAGCCTCGCTATCCTTGTGGTACCTTATGTTACCCTAAATCCTTAGCCCTAAACCCGTAACCCCTAAACCCTCATTAAACGATGGTCGCTGGGCTACCAGGAACGCAGGTGCCGACAAGAACTCGACGCATGGTCATGATGCACCCTCTCTCATGCACGCATCTTCCCATGGCCACGTCGAGATTGCACGCTTTCTGAGCAAGGTTGTTGAGGGTTGAGTTGTCTGTTTGAGTATCGTTAGTAATTCTTAGCTGTTAATAGCTACAGTCATCTGGGTGGTTCTCTGATTCCCTTTTGGCTCCCCTACATACTATTGCACGCTCATCAAACGCATCCCCCCCCTCCAATAACAAAAATGGGCACCCGAATTTAGCGAACCCACCCATATCAACAACAACGACAAGCCATGAATTAAAGCAGCTGGAAGCGCCCTGGATTGAGGGTTTAGGGCCCGGGCAGCCCACCGACGGGGGGTTGATCTTGCTGCCCAGACCTGGCCGGCGTTTTCAGATCTTTCCTGTGGGCGTTGGGGTGCGGGGTCTGTAGGAGTTCCTTAGTAGTAGGGTGGGGTGACCGTTTACTTTTTTGGGTTCTTATATTCCCTGTACAACCCCAAAGGTTAACCTTTGGTTTCCCTAGGATACTGGATGACTAAGGTTCGGGTTCAAGGCGTAGGGTTTCGGTGTATAGCGTTTATAGGGTTGCGATATTGTTTGTGTTGTTTGTTTTTTTTTGTTTTTGTTTCTCTTCTTTCTGGTTTAGGGTTTAGCGGTTGCTGTGGTTCAGGGTTCGTGGGAGTTCTTGGTAAACCCTGCACCCTCTTGCCTTTCACGCGGGGAGCTTTTTTTTACCCGTGTTTCACCGTAATTCGTCCTATGGTTTCACCGTAAGTCGTCGTTTTGCAGCCCATGCCTGCTGACGAACAAAATCAGCACCTTTTCTGTCCTGAGTCCTCCGCTACCCCTAAACCCTAAACCCTAAACCCTAAACCCTAAACCCTAAACCCTAAACCCTAAACCCTAAACCCTAAACCCTAAACCCTAAACCCTAAACTAGCAGAGAGCATCCTGGGAGGAGGCTGGTGAGGGCCATCTGGAGATGAAGTTCCGGCGCCCAAAGGCCAGGGGTTTAGGGTTTAGGGTTTAAGGTTTAGGGTTTAGGGTGAACCATTTTTGTGCGGTTCAGGGTGTTTAGGGGTTTAGGGTTTGGTGTTTGGGGTTCTAGAGTTTTGGGTTTAGGGCTTCTCCGGTTTAGGGTGTTTGGGGTTAGGTTTTGGGGATCAAAGACCGAAGAGCCCTGAACCTCTACACCCTGAACCTTCGGGTACCCTAATCCCTAGCTCCTAAACCCTAAACCCTAAACCCTAAACCCTAAACCCTAAACCCTAAACCCTAAACCCTAAACCCTAAACCCTAAACCCTCATCGGGTTCAACTTGCTACATGAAGGCAATGGCTCGCAAGCTCGGCACCATCTCTATGACCTTGAGGGTTTAGGGTTCAGGGTTTAGGGTTTAGGGTTTACTTAGTAGCAGAGTGAGCACACTTTACACTTTTTGGGAGACTAGAATACCCTATAGAACTGAAAGTGTACACTTTTTGGGGGCTTATGAGCTCAGCAAACTAAGTTAGGGTCAGAAGAGCAACCTACAGCAACGGAGGCATTGGGTTTTTAATGGGTCAGTATCTGTCTCCTACCAGGGCGATGGATCTCAAACCCCTTACTGAAGCTTTGCTGTGGCGGGGCCGAGGTAAGTTCGAAGCTTGAGCCTCAATCCCTAGTCCCTAAGCCCTAAACCCTAAACCCTAAACCCTGAGCCCTAAGCCCTAAACCCCAAGCCCTAAACCCTAAGCCCTAAGCCCTAAACCCTAAACCTAAGCACGGAAGCCAAACGACCTCAAGCCCCAAACGTTAACTCCCAAAAGTCAATGCCCTGAACCAGAATTCCTCTAACTCCCAAACCCTCAACCCTATAAAGATTTCGTTTTTAGGGTTTAGGGTCTATGAGAAAAACTACCTAAACCCTAAGCCCTGAAACCTGAACCCTGTACCCTGAACCCAAGCCCAAAGCAGGAGTTCAAAGTTCTGCTCCAACGAGCGCCGGGACCTGCCACACGTTGCACGGGGTGTAAGGGTTTAGGGTTAAGGGGTTAGAGTTTAGGGTTTAGGGTTTAGAGTTTAGGGTTTAGGGTTTAGGGTTTGGGTTCGTGTTTTCGGATGTGGCATGTAGAGCAGTGGCCCCAAAAGAAGGGTTTGTAGGGGCTCAGGCCTCAGGGTTGCTAGGTTTTAGGGTCTGCCTTTAGGGCTTCAGTACCGTTTTCAGTGTTTAGGGCTCAGGGTTTAGGGCCTGTTTAGGGTTTAGGGTTTAGGGTTTAGGGTTTAGGGTTTAGGATTTAGGGTTTAGGGTTTAGGGTTTTGGGGTTCAGGGCGCTGTCGGCGACTTCGGACATCCTGTCGCCGTGAAAACTGAGGAACCCGAAAATCTCCCCCAATGTGAGGGATTTGGGTTTAGGGTTTAGGGTTTAGGGTTTAGGGTTTAGGGTTTAGGGTTTAGGGTTTAGGGTTTAGGATACAAATGAGCAAGAAGAACGGGACAGTAACATGAATTGAACAGGAGAGCAAAGTGCCAAGGGCATCGTGTTGCTCACTTAACCCAAGTTTTTAGACTCGTTTCTCCAATTTTCATCAGACAGGTGCTTTAAGATTTTCCCAGGGTCAACAGGGGCTGGGATGTCGCAAGACTTCAACAAATTCAAAAAGAAATGGCTTATGCCAACCTTCAGGCAAGCTATCAGAAGATGACTGTCCACGTCTTGTTTGCTCGGGTGCCGCCTGCAGCGGCTCAAGGTTTCTATTTGGGGCTTAACCAGCCTTGAGGGCTTGGACTTCCCTAATCCTTAAACCCTAAACCCTAAAGCCTTAAAATCCTGAACCCTCAAAGCCATCTAACATCCCAAGGGCTGAGCCCCAAGCCCCAAGAGACCCTAAAGCCCTAAGTGCAGTTTTTGGGGTTTGGGGTTTAGGGTTTTGGGTTTAGGGCTCAGGGGGCTCGGGGGTGCAGGACAGCAGCTGGGCTTCACCATCAACTACTTCAAGAGCTCCATAAAGCTGGCGGTTGCAGGCCAGGTGAGGGTTTAGGGTTTAGGGCTTTGGGGTTTAGGGTTTAGGGTTTGGGGTTTGGGGTTAGGGTTTGGGGTTCAGGGGCTGGAGTGCAGGGGTTGGCGTTGAGGGGTTAGGGTTTAGGGCTTTGGGCCTTTTGTTTTTGCAGTTGTTTATGGCCAGGGCTTTAAGGTGTTAAGTTTACTGTTTTAGAATATAGGGTTAGGGGACTGTAGGTTTAAGATGCAGGGTTTAGGGCTCATGGTATCCTGGTGGCGATTGCAGGTCCTTGCCCGCCTTGTGCTTTCTTTGGGCCAGCCCTAAACCCTTAACCCCAAACCCCGAACCCTAAACCCTAAACCCTTTTCGGACAGCTTAGTGTCGATTGGCGACTACAGCTCAGGCGTTGGCATCCATCTGCATTCGGCCAGCTTTGTACACACCCTACCCACCCGAAGCCTTCAGATCTACAAGGCTCATATCTTCATAGGGGTCTACACCCTACGCCCTGAACCCTAAGCTTGACCCTAAGCCCTACACCGTGAACCCTACGCTAAGCCACTTCTCAGCTAGGGGGGTTCAAGTTAGAACCCCTCTCCCCAAAAGGTCTGAAACCCCCGCCAAATCTGAAACCCCCCCAGAAACCGCCCAAGCCTTACGCCTCAAGACCCGACAGCTCTAAGTTTGGGTTTTGGGGCCTATGGTTTAGGTTCTGGGCCTGGGGTTGGCACGGACCTGGAGTCAATCTGTTTCATTTTTTTTGGGTTTGGGGTTTCGGGTTTATGGTTTCGGGCTAGGGCCCATGCACCCGAAAACCCCACCTGGAGGTTCATGGATGCTTGTTAGTAGTGTTCTAAGTACAGGCTACCCCAAACTGCCCCAAACCTCTCTAAAACCTTAAACTAGACCCCCCCAATACCACAAAGTTCTCCCAAAAACACCCTTAACCCAAAACCCAAAACCCTAAACCCTAAACCCTAAACCCTAAACCCTAAACCCTAAACAGACCCTAAACCCTAAACCCTAAAGCCTAAACCCAGGCATTGATCCCGAGGGGCTTGTCCCAGACTGGAACGCAGCCCATCCGGAAGCGCAGGTCTCACTCCCTGCAGAGCATACTATAGTTACTCTAGCTACTATAGTTTAGGGTTTAGGGTTTAGGGTTAGGGTTTAGGGTTTAGGGTTTAGGGTTTTGGGTTTTGGGTTTTGGGTTTTGGGTTTTGGGTTTTGGGTTTTGGGTTTTGGGTTTTGGGGGTTATTATAGTAGAAGTATAAGGGACCATAAGGGAATAATATTAGTGAATTTTCCGACCCCTACATTGCTTGGAGGTTGTGTTGGGGTTGGGGGAGGGACCTTGGCACTGCCCACTCTTCTGAGCTCTCGGAACCCTGAACTGAAAAGGAGAAGACAAGTAATTCGCCGTGTGCGCACGTGTTTGGGATTCAGGGTTTAGGGTGGGGTTTTCCGAAATTATGCGTGCCTCATTGGGGGTCCTGAATATGAGGGAATCCTACTATTTGAACCCTGGACCCTAAACCCTAAAGTCCCGTATATTCAAGTTTGTACTCGGGCAAGCTCTCCATTACCCATTGTCAGCAACGAGTCACCTAGAAACATTATCGTTTAGGGTTCAGGGTTTAGGGTTTAGGGTCCAGGGTTTAGGTCTGAGCACAAACGGTCGTCGTGACCCACATCGGCCATCGTGAAATCGCGAAACTAAGCTGTTCATCGTCAGTTCAGCTTGCTGTTCAAACATGGCGAAAGACCCAAACCCGAAACCCCAAACCCTACAAACCCTAAACCCTAAACCCCTAAGAGCTAAACCCTAAACCCTAAACTCCAAACCCCTAAACCCTAAACCGGCCCTAAACCCTCGAGCCTCTAAGCCGCTGGCCTCGAATTTATGACTCAAGCTTTGGCTCCATTAGTTACTCAAGCTTTGGCTCCATCAGTTGAGTTTGGGTTAAGGGTTTTGCTCCATTAGTGGAGTTAGGGTTTAAGGTTTAGGGTTTAGGGTTTAGGGTGTAGGGTTTAAGGGTTTAAGGTTTACAAGAGGGTTCGGGGTTAGGAAAGTGCTGCGAGGGGCCGTAGATACCCGAACATATAGCAGCTCAAGTGCAACTCGCTGCTGGTACCGACCCCCCCCCCCCCCCCAAAGACCCTAAACCCTCTAACTCTCGAAGCCAAGGTCTGTGTAGGCGACCACATCATCTCCATCAACAGCCAGGGGCTCGGTTAGGGTTTAGGGTTTAGGGTTTAGGGTTTAGGGTTTAGGGTTTAGGGTTTAGGGTTTAGGGTTTAGGGTTTAGGGTTTAGGGTTTAGGGTTTAGGGTTTAGGGTTTAGGGTTTAGGGTTTAGGGTTTAGGGTGGGGCTTAGGTCGTAGGGCTCAGGTCTTTGGGAGGTGCCATTAGTTACATTAGTTTAGGCTTGCACTCTGGGGTTTAGCCCGTAGGGCTGAGGTCTTCGGGAGTTACACTACTTTAGGCAGGGTTGTCGGGGTTTAGGGTTTAGGGCGCAGGGCTGAGATCTTCGGGAGGGCCATCTTTGTTTAAGGCTTGCTCTTAAGGGGGGGAGGGGGGCGGGAGATCCTGCGGTTCGAGCCATTTAGGCGAGTAGTTGATCTGGCGATGCCCAACTTGGATTTTTAGGGCTTAGGGTCTAGGGTTTACGGTTGCTGTGGATGCGGATGCTCTCAAGGGAGGTGGCAAGGCTGCCCTGGGGGGGACCTACGCTGCGTTGGGGAAGTAAAGAAACGCCCCTAAACCCTCAACCCTAAACCCTCAACCCTAAACCCTCAACCCTAAACCCTCAACCCTAAACCCTAAACCCTAGCATCAGCTTCATGGCCTGCCGTCACCAATTAGGCAGAAACTCCTCTTCGATGCTGCCAGTTTGGATGTTGCCTTAGGGGCTGGGAAGTTAACCTTAGTAGTAGAGTAGGTTTAGGGTTTAGCGTTTAGGGTTTAGGGTTTAGGCTTCGGGTTTAGGGTTTAGAGTTTACCACAAAGGTTAACCTTTAGTTCCCCTAGGATACTGGACAAAGAAGTAACTTTTGGTTATATGCAGCAGGGTTTATATTCTTGTAACCCCCAAAAGGACACCCAATATATACACGACACTCACCAAGATTCAAAAGGAACCTTATATACACTCACCAAGAACAGGATTATAAACCCTGCTTCATATAGAGTCTCCTACGCTGACCGTTTTTCGGCTAAAGGGGATGCAGCCCCCGAGATGCTGTCCTTCTGGAAAAAAAGGGGCCTCAAAATGGGCCCTCAAAAGAGCCACCCTAAACCCTAAACCCTAAATCCTAAACCCTAAACCCTAAATCCTAAATCCTAAACCCTGAACCCCAAGGTATGCGAGACAAAGCTGCCAATATGGCGGCCATGCTCGGCTCGGCTGAGTCACTTGAGCTGGCACTTCTCCGTTACTAAGCTTGGTAGCCCAGTGGTACCCTTCCTTGACTCTTGTTTTTTTTGGGTTCAAGGTTCCTTGATAAGGTAGCCCTAAACCCTAAACCCTAAACCCTAAACCCTAAACCCTAAACCCTGAGAAGGGTGCCCTTACAAAAAATCTGGTTACTGGGCTACCGAGTATAGGGAATGCGGTTGCAGCATCAGACCGAAGGGTCTTGAAATGACTCCAGCGCGCTGACGATTCAGCCCTAAAGCCTAAACAATCCTAAACCCTTAAACCCTAAACCCCCAAACCCTAAACCCTAAACCCTAGCCCTAAACCCTAAACCCTAAACCCTGTATAGACGCTGAGCCCTAAACGGGGTTTTCGGGATCCTAGTAGGCGCCGCAAATTCTGACCTTGGCACGTGGTAGATGGTCTTTTAGACCTTACAAGCCCCAAGTAGAACTCCATAGAACCCCTACATAAACTTAAATGACTTCAGAACTTCCTGAGCCTTGAACCCTTCTAAACTACAGAATCCCTGCAAAACCCTAGTTACCTCAGAATTTCCGAAGCCTTGAGAAGCCTAAACTCCGTCCGAAGAGCTAGGAAAGTCCGCGGGGACTGGTTTCTCTTCACTGCAGCCCCAAACCCCACACAAGTGGACTTCGGATTAGGGTTTAAGGTTTAGGGTTTAGGGTTTAGGGTTTAGGGTTTAGGGTTTAGGGTTTAGGGTTTAGCGTTTGGGGTTTGGGGTTTAGGGTTTAGGGTTTAGGGTTTAGGGTTTACTCGAAAGTAATTGCCCTAAATCTAAGGGTAGTTTCACGGGCCCTTAATGTGGTCCCTTACCCTCTTTCAAGGGTTCTGATGTATGGGCCCTTGGGCTGAATGTAGGTTATACATAAGGGGTGTATATATATATATAAGGAGTGTATATATATATATGTATATATATATGTATATATATATATGTATATATATATGTATATATATATATATAGGGTAGACGTTAGGGCCCGTACTAAAGGACCCTGAAACTACCCTAAGACTCAAACCTAAACCGCTTACACCCACGGCAATGGCCGATGTTCATGGCACTTGGGCTGTCCGGCTGAAGAGGTTCTAGGGGATTTCCTGCTGTCCCTAAGCCTGAAATCTCTGTAGGCCTAAACCCTAAACCCTAAACCCTAAACTGCTTAAGCTCCAATAGGGTTTAGTGCGGTCTGTGGTGCACCTTTGCACAGATGCTTCTGCAGCCACGTGTCGATCTTGCTGTGCGTGGCACAGCCTGTCTCACTCGGGTCAACGCATGAGAGGTAGAATGCGCCCAAGGACTCCGGACGTCTCTTGTACTTTGGCGAGGGTTCCGGACTGAGGTAAACCCTGGGTTTAGGGTTTAGGGCTTAGGGTTTAGGGTTTAGGGAAACGTGGCCCGTCTAGTCAAATTAATGGCAAGTGCATGTAGATGCCACTCTTGACAGTGCTGTTTGGCTGAGATACGTACATGTGATGGGGCCTCCATGCATATGTAGCTAGGTAGGCCCTTGTATGCCTCCTAAACCTTTACACCCCACACTGAAATCTGAAGCGGCCCGACATCCCAAACCCCTAAACCCTTCAATGCAAGACCGCCTCCACGAGCCCTAAGCCGGCCACCCCCAAACCCTGAACCCCCCCCCCCCCCTCCTCCCCGGGTTTTTTGGGGGTTTAGGGTTTAGGGTTTAGGGTTTAGGGGTTGGGGGTTGGGGTTGAGGGTTGACGGTTTAGGGTGCCCTAACCGCCCTCAACAATGGGGCTTGCTTTGCGCTTCTCTACCCTTCCCTCCCATCAATAGAAGATCGCTCCGGCGAGTCGCATGAGGACTGCCAGGTCCGCATGAACTTTATGACGACTTGGGGGGTTTACATGAAGCAGGGTTTGTATTTCGGTTTTTTGAAAGTTATGTTAAGGTTCCTGTGTTTATACTGGCGAGCGTATACATTGGGTGTCCTTTTGGGGGTGCTAGAAATATAAACTCTACTTCATATTTGGTGATTTCCCTAGTCAGGGTTCCTTCTTGGGGTGCTTATTGGGATGTTCCCCCTTATACTAACAGTCCTTTAGAGGAAGTATAGTAGGGGGTGCGAGAATCCGTATTAAGAACTGTTGGTATAAGGGGGAACATCCCAAGGTCCTTATTATAAGGTGGCCACTCTTATTTAGGGTGCCCCAAGAAGGGACCATAATTTAGTGGCCGACAATGGGAGGGGGCTACCCTTTTTTTGGTGGGGTTCCTTAAGTAAGAACTATAGTGATTTTGGTGGTATATTAGGGGGACCGGAACTTGGGAAATGCCTATGCAGTTGTTTAGGCTTATAGGCTGATGTGGCTACCAACTCAGAGCCCAGTAGCCAAACTTGTGCTGCAAGAGGAGTAAGTGGAGACTGAGCCACTGCTCCCATGAAAGCCTTAGTTGCCGCAGAAGGACGTTGTTCATGTAGGTGCCTCCGAAATTTCCCTCCCCTAAACTTTCCTATGGCTCTTCTCCTAAACTCTAAACCCCAAACCCTAAATCCTAAACCCGAAACCCTAAACTGCGAATTCCCGTTCTTGTGGAGCAGAGCTGGCGGCCTCTTGGGAGACCAAAGAACTAGCAGCAGCGCTCGCGGGAAGGAAAGACATGCTGAAGGGTTCCGGGTTTCGGGTATTCGGGCCCACTTCGGTCGTCCCGCGTACCCAGGGTTTAGGGTTTAGGGTTTTGGGTCTAGGGTTCAGGGTTTAGGGTTTATATAGGGTCTAGGGTTGATACTAATTAGCCTGTAGCCCAAGATGCCAGGGTGAGTAGGCCGTTCTTATGAGTGAGTTTGGGGCTTAGAGGGCCTCTTGAGCGTTTTGCCTTTGGAAACGGTTCGGGCTTCTGTGCTATGGAGAGCCCTGTCCCACTCGCAGAAGCCTACTTGAAGGTTCATGGGCACTTCGGGATCTAAGGACCCTAAACAAGGCTGTATACTAAGCAGAGCAACCCTACTTGTAGCCCTGGTTGCAAGTACTCGTGAACCATGTTGCGGGCTTACAGGGTGGGGCCCCCTAGTTATAAGTAGAGTTATAAGGGCCCTAAATTGGGTTTTAAGGACCCTAAGTTAGGTTATAAGTCCCTTAACTACAGTTAGTATAGTAAGGGGGCCCCACCCTGTAGGGTTTAGAAAAGTGAGGTTCTTTAACTCCACACCATGACGAAGAAGCATTCTGAGGAAAAGATGCAGCCTGTCCTCAAGGCATATCGACAATACATATCCTCGACCCTCAGCAGCCAAACCCTGAACCCTAAACCCTCAACCCTAAACCCCAAACCCTAAACCCTAAACCTCAGACCCTAAACCCTAAACCCTGCATCGACTTCCGAACCCCCCAAGGCCCTATGGCTGCACAGCCTCAACCTAGGCGCTAGATACCCTGAAGCCCTGAAGGTATTAGTGTTGAGGGTTTAGGGTTCAGGGTTTAGGGTTTAGGGTATAGGTCTTCGTATTTACTGGCTACTAGTTGCTGGGGTTCGCAAGCAAATAGTAGCTGGTTCTCTTAACCGGGGAACAGAGGGGGACTCCTTCACAGCTACGTATGTAACAGGCCCACACTCAAGAAGACTCTAAACCCTAAGCCCTAAACCCGAAACCAAAACAGGGCCCTTGAATGGTTCAAAACGCCGGCAGGATCAGCCTTTGCAGATTTTGGCCAGCGCCAGGCCGGCTCTTACTTTGTGGGTTTAGGGTCTAGTTAGGGTTTAAGGTTTCGGGTTTAGGGTTTCGGGTTTAGGGTTTAGGGTTTAGTTAGTGTTTAGGGTTTAGTTTGCCTTATTCTGCTTTCTAGGGCTGATGATGTTTTTACAAGTGCTTTTGATGCTGCTTGCATTTGTTGATGTGCTTTTTGTTCAGTATGTCAAGCTTTCTTGGGGGGGGGGGGTGTAGTGTTTAGGCGCTGAGTAAATTCCAATCCCCCTATAGACCACTTCAGAACCCTAGAGCTTTATAGGGCTTAGGGTTTGGGGTTTAGTGTTTATGGTTTAGGGTGTAGGGTGTAGGGTTAGGGTTTAGGGCTTAGGGGTTTAGGGGTTTAGGGGTTTTGGGGTTTTGGGGTTTTGGGGTTTTGGGGTTTTGGGGTTTTGGGGTTTTGGGGTTTTGGGGTTTTGGGGTTTTGGGGTTTTGGGGTTTTGGGGTTTTGGGGTTTAGGGGTTTAGGGGTTTAAGGCCTCCCGCCTGGCACCAGCCTAAGGTCAGCAATCATTGTGTCATTTCTCCGCTGCGGGACCCTGGTATTCCACTTCTTGCGGGATCCTCAGCCGATTGCTTTGCCCTTGAGGTTGCAGGTGGGATTAAGGTTTAGGGTTTAGGGTTTTAGGGTTTAGGGTTTAGGGTTTAGGGTTTAGGGTTTAGGGGTTGGGAGGCTGTTGGGTTCCCAGGGTTGCGCGCGTGCTTGGAGGTTCATGGGTGCTTTTCAGTAGGGCAGTAGGGTTGTGAGTTTTCAGTGCCCTAAGTACGGTTACAACCATAATCACCCTGCTTATCACCCTACTTATTGCTACTTAAAAGTGCCCATGAACCTCCAAGTAGGCTTTCGGGTTGAGGACTTCCGGCTAAGGCTGAGGGTTTAGCGGGACGCATGGGATGTGCGAGGAGGTGTTGGATTGCTTTGGCTCGGAAGCTTTTTGGAGTTAAGCCCTGCGGGGCGGAAGGCTGAAGGTTGTGGCGGCCGGGGGGAGGAGCCTTGGGGGGCTTTGGCTATTCGGGGTCTGGTGCTTAGGGTGACGGGCTGAATCTACATGAGAATATCTTGGCTAGGGGGTGGGGGGGTTTCATCATAGGCTCCTTGAGACTTAGATCCTTAAGCCCCAAGCCCCCTAATCCCTAAAGCCAAGGCCCTAAACGCGAAACCCTAAACCCTACGGAACCCCAAGCCCTACCTGGGACTCTATTTACCTACAGTTTAGCAGGAACTACCCCTTAATCGTAGGTAGAACCCATAAAGCTGTATGTAAACAGGGTCCCAGGTAAACCCTTCAAAGACCAAGCCGGGGGCAGGTTCATCTTACTCGCGGACGAAGCCGGCGATGTCATGCTCATGCCAGCCTCGGGAGCTTGTTGCTTCTAGGGTTTAGGGTTTGGGGTTTAGGGTTGGGGTTTAGGGTTTAGGGTTTAGGGTTTAGGGTTTAGGGTTTAGGGTTTAGGGTTTAGGGTTTAGGGTTTAGGGTTTAGGGTTTAGGGTTTAGGGTTTAGGGTTTAGGGTTTAGGGAGATTGAAGGCTTGGAGTGATGGCCTTGGAAGGACCCCAAGCCCCAGGGGTCTGGGATTTAGGGTTTGGGTGTTTGGGTGTTTAGGGGTTTAGGGTTTTTGTGGTTTAGGGTTTTTGTGGTTTGGGTGTTTGGGTGTTTAGGGGTTTAGGGTTTCGGGTTTTTGTGGTTTAGGGTCCGGGTCTATGCCAAGAACTGGGTTCAGGCTAGATCCCCACACCTTAAACAAGGCAACCCTGCCCTAAACCCCACAGACCCCTCAAAGTTTGCTTTAGGGCTCAGAGTTTAGGGTTTGCAAGCCCCTTTGCCCGACAAGCCTTGAAACTACTAAGAGGATCTGGAGTACAGTTTGTAAGTAGGGTTTAGGGTCTAGGGTCTAGGGTTTAGGGTTTAGGGTTATAAGTGAAATACAAAGCGCCTTAAACCCCCCAGCGGACGCCTTCCCGAAATCCTCACAAAACAGTCCGGCTAAGCCCCGCCGAGTCCTACAGCCCAAAACCCTAGAGTTTAGGGTTTAGGGTTTAAGTTCAGGGTTTCCGGGCTTCCGGGCTCAGAGTTAAGTTTAGGGTTGAGGGTGTATGGTGACTTGTGACTTGGAGGTCCTATGAACCCAATGCCAACTATACAAAATGTAGTTAAACTTAGAGGCCCCGAAAAGTCACCCATATCACTGGGTGAAAAGTACTGTCGCGAATGGGATACTCAGCAATGCTGCACCCTCTTTCGTGTGCCGCTGCCCCTGAACAGCCGAAGCTGACTTTGTCCCTCTTTACGCCGTACCGGGAGTTTATATGATTTTAATAGGGGATGAGTAAATATGAGAGCTATGAGGAACCGAGAGGCCCTCCATGGACTGCAAAGGTGCGCCGCACGAAAAAATTCTTGCCACCCCAAACTGCCAGACGATCCTGCATAGCCCAGCAAAACGTGACTTACCCCAGGAGGCCCCAACTAAACACGGTGCAGCATTTTTTCGTGAACATGCAAGCAGGGTCCCGAACCCTGAACCCTACACCCTAAATTTCCCTACATCCAACACCCCAAAACCTTAAACCCTAAAACCCTTCTAAACCCTAAGCCCTAAAACCCTAAACCCCCCTAAAACCCTTAAACCCTAAACCCCCCTAAGCCGTCAATTCATGCAGTGGAGGTATTTGGTGCCTTCGGTGCTAGCTGTCACAAACATTCTTGCGCAGGCACGCCCCGTGACGTTCACTCGAGAGGGCTCCCCATCACTTATTTGCTCCTTTGTTGTGGGGGATGTAGGGTTTACAAGGGTTTAGGACGCTCTAGATGTGAGGATTAATCTTGTAGGTTTGGGGGTTGCAGTTAGCCTCTAAGAGCTCTGCCTTTCTTACTCTGGTTCTGCAGTTCTGCGGTTGGGGTTGTTCTGAACCTCGCCTCTGGACTGTAGATTCGCATCACCTACGTTTAATTGATGCTGCTAGCACCAGTTTACCCTAAACCCTAAACCCTAAACGGATTTGTTGCTGCGCCGGGGCCCGGGCCCTTTGACCCAAGAAGCGATGCATCGTTCTGTGTGATTCGGGCGTAGCCTGAGGCTCCCCGAATTTCAACCCTACACCATGCAAGACCAGAGGCACTAAACCCTAAACCCTAAACCCTAAGCCCACAAGGGCGAACAAACAACTTGGGGACGCAGCAAGCTGAAGAGGAGGAGGAGCTTCGAGTAAAGGAACAGAAGAAGAGTAAAGAACAACCCTGTCCCCCCCCACCCCCTTCCGATCCTTTGCTTTGCTCTGATGTTCTGGACTGGGGTTTAGGGTTTGTCGGGTGCTCTAGGGTTTCTAGCGTTTAGCGCTTATGTCTAGTTAAGGATCTTTGTACTTGTTTCTGTGTTCTACTTCTGCCTATGTTTCCTTGTTTTGTTTCGTATTTCCCAGATGAGGTTTAGGGTGCAGGAGTTCAGGGGGTATAGGCGGCCTAGGGGGTTAGGGTTTAGCTACCTTCAGGCCACCCTTGCGGTTCAGGGTTTAGGGTTTAGGGTTTAGGGTTTAGGGTTTAGGGTTTAGCGTTTAGGGTTTAGGGTTTAGGGTTTAGGCCAGGCCCTGACTGATAAAACCTCTGAACCCCAGCATCCCAAAACCTCCAAGGGTCACACATGACGTGCAAAGTCCCGATAGGGCGAAAGGTTCGGGATTAGTTGGGTTTGGGATTTAGGGTTTAGGTTTAGGGTTTAGGGTGTGGGGTTTGGGGTTTAGGGTTTAGGGGTACTCGTGTATAGGGGTATTCGGGTTTAGGGGTATTCGGGTTTTCAGGGTTCAGGGTTTAAGGCTCCCCAAGGAGGCCAGATGATTGGAACGATGAAGGGCCAACGAAGGGGGTTTAGGGTTGAGGGTTTAGGGCTTTAGGGTTTAGGGTTTAGGGCTATTGGGGATTCACAGGACTGGGGATAGGCCCCATGAAGGTTTTGAACCGTTTCTGGGTCGTAAGGATTCGGTTTTGGAGTCACACCCTCTACCTGCAGCCCTCTCCCGAAATAATCCTATGACAGGAGGTTTTTGGGGAGCCGCTGTAAGGTTCTTTGAAGGTCTAGGGGCTTTGGGCCGGATTTTCTGTTGTTTGTTTGCCTGAAGGGTGCGGGAGTGCTTGGGACTCACTGTTTTTTGCTGACTCCTTGGTAAGGCAACTCTGAACGCGACAAGCCTAAAAATCCACCAAGGGTTACCCATGATAAGTAGGGTTACAAGTACCCTAAACAGGGTTACAGCCATCGTTACCCTACTCATAACCCTACTTATGAGTACCCATGAACCTCCATGTATGGGACACCGGGTTTAGGGTTTGGGGTTTGGGGTTTAGGGTTTAGGGGTTTAGGGTTACGCAGACTTTCTCTGGGCAGTTGGCGCTCCTGTGGGCTGTCTGGGGTCGGCGACGGCTTCGGCTTGCGGCGCGCAGGTGCGCCGCACTGGAGTTTAGGGCTAGCCCTAAACCCTAAACACTAAACCCTAAACCCTAAACCCGGGTGTAGGGTTGCCCAAAGAAGCTATCTTCGCCAGCCCGTAGCAAGGGCCGGAGTGTCCAATATGGGTCTCATGGACCCTAAGGGTAGTTTTTTTGGGATGTTCCGCCTCATACTAACAGTCCTTTAATGGGGATCATAGTGGGGGAAACTGGAATCCCTATTAAGGACTGCGAAGGACTGCTAGTATGAGGGGGAACATCCCAAGGTGGCTTTATGGTCCCTTAATGTGTTCCCTTATACCTGCTTTAAAGGGTTCTGAGGTGTGGGCCCTTGGGTTGTATAGGGTAGATACGGGGTATGAAAGGGGTCCCCATTTGAGGGCCCATGCTAAGGGACCATGTAGCTACCCCGAAGATCAGGGTTCGGGGTTCTGATTCGCGGGTCACAGTGCTGGAATGGGGGGTTGACGTTTTCAGGATTGATGCCTATGCCTCGGATGGCCTGTGTACCCTGCATAATTTTGCGGGTATTCCCGATACCTTTGCATAGCAGACCTTAGACCACCAAAGGTTCCAGAAGCCCAACAAAAACCCTAAACCCGAAGCCCTAAGCCCGAAGAAGCACAAGGGTCCCGAGTCCGAGGCCGCAGCACTTGCTGCACAGCTTCACCTTGACCCTCAAGCTTCACCTGGATCTGGCGCAAGCCTTTGACGGGCGTTCAGGGCTTCAGAGTTTTCTTTGTCGTAGTGGGTTAACATGTTACATGTTCAAGGGTGCTTAAACTCAACAAGGAACTAAAATGAAATTTTAATACAATCCCAACCATGAACTAGTTTAGGGTTTAGGGCGTTGAACACTTCATTGAGAGGGCTTGGGAGGTCAAGGGCCTTTGGGCGGTTCTGTGGCTTCGGAGACCCGACTGTTAGCTCAATATTAAGTGCAAAATCACGACGCCCTAAACCCTAAACCCTGCACCCTAAACCCTAAACCTTAAACCCTAAACCCTAAACCCTAATTACACCCTAAACCCTAAACCCCAAACCCTAAACCCTAAACCCTATATAAAACCCTAAACCATACCCAAACCTCAAAACCCACCTCGGTCAAGGCGGTAGAGGTCTCCTGTGTGGAGGAAGGTGCGAGCTCAATCCCAAAAGGTCGAGGTACCTTCAGGCTTAGGGTATGAGTTGTTAGAAGCAGCATGCCAGCAGGAACAACCTTACTTTGAGGTACTTATAACCCCAGTTATAAGTCTACTAATAACCTACTTAGAGGACTTAGGGGACTTAGGGGACTTAGGGGGCTTATAAGTACAGTTATAATGTGGGTCATAGGTACCCTGACCCCCAATAGTAGCTCGCACAGAGAACGCTGCTTCTTGCCGAAGGCATTAACTCAGAGTCACACTTGTGTTGCTGACCATCCGCACTTGCCGTGCAAGCTGGTCTGCACAATCCTTCCAGGCAAAACCGAAAGTACTCCATAGCTCTAGCTACAAAACATCAGATAGAGGGCAGGCGAACAAGCCTAAATAGCACAGCTTCCCATTCTTTAAATCTACGTGCCCTTAAACCCTTGACCCTCGCATGAAGCTCTTATTTTCGTTGATGACTACCATGTGCTTCAGAACCCCCGAAAAACACAAAGATAATGACCCCTATATTGCCCTTACAAGGAAGAGTAACCCTAAACCTTAAACCCTAAACCCCAAACCCTAAATCCTAAACCCTAAACCCTAAACCCAACACCCTAAACCCTAAACCCTAAACCCTAAACCCTAAACCCTAAACCTTAAGCAACTGGTAGATGATGCGTGTCGTTGCTTCTGGTTAGTCCGAGGCCGTGCCGGTTCTGGCGAGAAGGCACCACTCCGAGCTTCCGGTCTGCACTGAGGGTTTAGGGTTTAGGGTTTAGGGTTTAGGGTTTAGGGTTTAGGGTTTGGGGTTTGGGGTTTGGGGTTTGGGGTTAGGGGTTTGGGGTTAGGGGTTTGGGGTTTGGGGTTTGGGGTTTAGGGTTTGGGGTTTAGGGTTTAGGGTTGAAGTAGATCCTAGCCTAGACCCTGCACAAACCTATACTTTAGGGTTTGGGTTTGAGGTTACCCTAAACCCTAAACCCTAAACCCTAAACCCTAGACCCTAGACCCTAAACCCTAAACCCTAAACCCTAGACCCTAGACCCTAGACCCTAAACCCTAAACCCTAAACCCTAAACCTAAGCCCGAAGCCCTAAGCCCTAACCCTGAAATTCTAACGGCCTGTTTCACCTCTGCAGCTTAGGCTTTGGCGCGCCAGTGTGGTCTTGGTGACCCTGGAGCTCTTGGTGCAGGCCTCTTTAAGGGATTTAGGGCTCAGGGTTTTAGAGGGGTTTAGGGTTTGGGCTTTGGGGGTTTAGGGTTACCTGGGGTTTAGTGCTTGAGGATACTTGTCAGATCCACTCGATAGGCTGAGCGTCGGCAAAAGCACAACGGCAATCTGAAAACTACCTGGTGAGCCTACTCAGTTACGGACAGTCCTTTCATATCTGGTGTCCCTGCCAAGATGCCGGAACCCCCCGATGTTGCCTCGCGAGCCACCCATGATGAAGTTGCTCAGAACCTTTACTCCCTAACCTGCCGGTTCTCAGTGGGTTTAGTTCTTTTTTTTCCAGCTGTTTTATGGCGATACCCCATATCTGCTATAGCAGAACTTTCAGGCATGCTCATACAGGGTGCCTCTTTCCTGCCTTAAGAACTAGTAAGTAAATCCTAAACCCTAAACCTTAAAACCCTAAACCCTAAAACCCTCAACCCTTAACCCTAAAACCCTAAAACCCTAAATCCCTCAAGCCTTGAAACCCTAAAACCCTAAAACCCTAAAGCCCCAAAACCCTAAAACCCTAAAACCCTAAAACCCTAAAACCCTAAAACCCTAAAACCCTAAAACCCTAAAACCCTAAAACCCTAAAACCCTAAAACCCTAAAACCCTAAAACCCTTAAACCCTTAAACCCTTAAACCCTTAAACCCTAAAACCCTAAAACCCTAAAACCCTAAACCCTAAACCCTAAACCCTAGACCCTAAACCCTAAACCCCAAACCCGAAACCCTAAAGCCTAAACCCTAAACCCTACCACGCTGAGCCTGCACCATGGAGAGGTCGTGTACCCCGTGGCCTGTGTGCTTCGTGGCCTTTGTCCGGGGCGCCTTCATGCCACATCCGCGGTGCCCTGCCAGAGAGGGTTCAAAGGGTCTATAGGGTTCAAAGGGTGTATAGGGTTTAGGGTTTAGGGCTTAGCGTTTAGGGTTTAGGGGAACATTGGGGTTTAGGGTCCGCGAATTCACCCGTCTTTGAAACCTTACAGGGACACCCTAAAGTTTTGGGAACACAATCACAAGTCTCCAGGCGTTTAAGGATACTGTTGGTCTAGGATTATGAGGGTTGCGGGGTTATAGCACGATTGGAGTTTGGGTTTAGGGCGTATGAAGATGTGGTGGATCATGTCGGTACTTTGCTCGAACCCTTACCGTAACCCTAAGCCCGAAGCCCTAAACCCTAAACTCTAAGCCCTAAGCCCTAAGCCCTAAACCCTAAACCGAAACCTTGACCCCTAAGGCCACCCCGAGCAGTTACTCCGCAGTTTTCTGAGCCCCTTTACCCCAAAACCTAAACCCTTTGCTTTGTCTAGGGTTTAGGGTTGAGGGTTGAGGGTTGAGGGTTGAGGGTTGGGGGGTTTAGGGTTGAGGGTTGGCTTTCTGCTCCAACGTTCCCCCTTATACTAACAGTCCCTGCTAGGGATTATAGTAGGGGGGTTCGAGTTTTCCTGTGATGGACTGTTAGTATAGGGGGGAACATCCCAATCTAACCCTTTAAACCCTTCAAGCCCTGCACGACCCCCCTGCTCATCCTGACTCTAGAGCCGAAAGCTTCCAGATCCTCAAACCCTAAACCCTGCAACTAGAATCGGAACACCAAACTCTATGAACCCAACAAACCCGGTAGACCCTAAACCCTCTAATCCCGATGGACCCTATAAAACCAAATCCCGATATACCCTAAACCCTAAACCCTAAACCCCAAATGCAGTGTCCTGGCAGGCCGTTCGTCGCGCTCAGGCCCTCCTGTCAAACCCTCGGCCCAGCTTGCCAGACGCCTGGCAGAGACCTACAGGGGGTGCAGGGTTCAGGGGCTGGGGTTTGGGGTTGAGGGTTTACTTTATAGGGTTTAGGGTTGAGTCACTTGGTACATTCAGACCAGTGGCACCAACACGAATTTCTGGGCTATCAAGCTCGATAATGGCCCTGGCTTTGATGGTTTTCAGGGCATTTGGGGTTTTCCGGTTTCTGGGGGGGGGGGGGGGGGGGGGGGGGGGGGGGGGGGGGGGGGGTGCGGGGCGGGGGGGGGGTGCGGGGCGGGGGGGGTGAGAGGGTTCGGGGCTAACAAAGCCCGAAAGCCTCATCAAGCCTTAGCACTTCAAGGTTCTTTAAGCCCGAAATCCCAGAAAACTCAGAACTCTTCGGGAAGACACCCTGCAGGGCGCAGGAGTTCACAAGTTCGGGGTTTGGGGTTTAGGGTTTAGGGTTTGGGTTTTGGGTTTAGGTTTAGGGTTTAGGGTTTGAGGGCAGGTGGTTCAGAATGCAGGTCTGGGTTTGTAGGGTTCAGAGCTTTCGGCCTCCCTCAGCTCTCAACTGTCAAGCCTTGGGGATGTTTCCCCCCTATACTAGCAGTCCTTAATAGGGATTCTAGGCAGCCGCCCCCTATGATAACCCTTATGTTAGTCTAAGGGGGATCATGCCAACTACCCTAAACCCGCAAACCCTCAAACCCTGAAACCCTGAAACCCCTAAAACCCTGAAACCCTAAACCCTAGAAACCCTCAATGGGAACTTAAGCCAGCCAAGGACAACCTGGACGAGGTGCAGGTGGATGTGGGGGTGCTCAGCAGCAGACCCATCAAAGCCCCCAAAATTCGCCGAACCCCGCAAAGCAACCCGAGGCACCCCTCCATGGGAGTTTACGAAAATTGGGGACCCCCTATAGTAGACCCCCAAATAGTCGGATTCCCTAAAGACAACCCGAGACGCCCCTTTTAGGCCCTGAACCCTCAGCGACCCTGAATATTTGTTCGTAGAACCCTGTCATCCCTCAGGTGAGTGGGGCGGCAAGCAGGGTTTAGGTTGTAATTGGTGGGGGTTTAGGGTTTCGGGCTTAGGGTTTTGGGTTTAGGGTTTAGGGTTTAGAGTTTAGGGTTGGGGTTTAGGGCGCCTGCTTTTTGCACCGTCTGCAATTGAGGAGGCATTGCGAGAGCTTCGCAGGCTGGGTTCAATGAAGCCCGCCCTAAGCCCTAAATCCGTTAACAATTCGGGTTTGGTGTTTAGGGTTTGCGGTTTAGGGTTGAAGCCCGAAACCTTCAACATCAAGTGTAGGACTGTCTCCATCAAAGTTCGAACCTTAAGCATCTGCCGAACAGCAACCCGCCGACTGAGGTGAAGAACGAAAAGGTGCAAGCCATGCTGGAGGCAGGGTTTGGGGTTTAGGGTTCGGGGTTTAGGGTGCACGGCCAATCCCCCTAATTGTGGTAGATTTAAAGGGTTCTGAAGCAAGGGCCCTTGGGTTGTCCTTTAAGGGCCCATACAAGGACTATGTTGTTTGATCTCGGGATTTAGGTGTTCTCAGGTTTGGCTTAGGGATGTAGCGTTTTTGGGCGTTTGGGGTTTTCGGGATTTACCCTAAACCTAAACGCTCACCCTACACCCTTAGATGAGAAGCTCCTGTCCAGGCGTACGCGAAAGCACCTGAGCGACCAGGGCAGTGGCCCGGATGCAGTCTTTGCTATCCAGAACCCTTTTCTTCTTATGGTGCCCTTTTGCCCGTTTTTTCGTTCAAGGTTCCCCTACAAAGTAATCCACCCCAAACCGGTACCCTTGCTAGAATAGGGAAACTGGCTACCACGCACCCAACGGCGTACGTGTTTAGGAGACTTCTAGAGGGGGTAGATCACGGCAGTAATTACGGGTTCTATAAGTAGCCCGCACCTCATATGGTCGGTTTTCCGAACCGCCGTGCCGTCTCAGGTCCGACCTGTTACTATAAGCAGATGTACTCGTGCCTTATTTGCGGCGTTTGGGGTTTATAGGGTTTAGGGGCTTAGGGTTTAGGGGTTTAGGGTTACTTCCGGTCGTCATTATGGCCGGATTTCTGCGCAGCCGCGTGGCCTACCGGTAAGCAGCCCAGGGTGCCCCCCGGTGCAATGCAGGCCTCTTGCGCCCTCTAACCAGGGATACCCAGTCCTCACGGAAACAAGGGAGACAACAGGCCCAAGTGTCGGTGAACCCCAAATCCCTACTAAACCCCACGACCCCAAAGCCCACAAACCTTACTCCAAACCCATATAATGCCCTGAACCCCTGAAGCCTGTGAAATCTAAGCCTTTGAAGCCCTACAGTCCCTGCATGTCCTATACGCACTAAGCCCTTAGCCCCAAGCCCTACCCGGACTGAAACAACCCTAAACCTTATGAAGCCGTGCTGTTGCTGAGCCCTAAACCTTATAATTACAGAAGCAGAAAGCCCTGAACCTTCAACCCTAAGCCTTAGAAAGCCCTAAGCCCGGAACCTAAACCCGAGATCCTAAACCCTCACCCCCTGAACCCTAAGTTCCTAAACCCTAGACCCCAGACCACAGACCACCGGACCCCAGCACTGGACCCCTAAACCCTACAATAAACCCCAGACTTCAGACCCCAGGCCCCAGACCCCGAAGCCCTCCATAAAAACCTCCCGAGCCTCAGGAGCATGTCCAGCGTCACCTCGCCCAAGAGCGGCGTTTGGCGGCCCCAGCATTCATCGGTTTTGAG